>JACXSJ010001286.1:0-101403 GCA_014851325.1 Pentalonia nigronervosa | reverse complement strand
ATATAACATGTGCACTGCACAGGTATAACGTGCCTGCCGGCCCTAGAGTGCGTGGTGTGAGAGACTGTGGGGGTGGAGAAGTAGGAGCAGGTGGAGGATGAGGAGTCGGCGGTGGATCAGCCACGTGCTACTTCTGAATACTCTCGGTGCCGATTCGCCGGAAAATCGTGTTTTAAATTTTTTATCCGAAGACCGTACAAAGCCACATTTTTCTGCGGGGGGAGGCTAATTTTTTTTCCGTCCGTTTTGCGACACTTGCGAATCGCTGTACACCGCTATATAACATGTGTGCGGCGCAGGCATAACGTGCCGGTCTTAGAGTGTGGGGTGTGAGGGACTGTGGAGGAGGATGAGGAGGAGGACTTGGAGTCGGTGGCGACAGTGGTGGAGGATTAATCACATCTGACCCTCGTAACTTTTTTATTTGGTCTGTGCTACATTTTTAAATTATAAATTTTCAAATTTTATAAAGTATTAGAGTTTATTTTATTAGGTTTTTCGTATAACGTTTTATAATTCTAGTATTAGATATTAACTCTAGTATTGAACTGCAGCTTATTTATTAAATGTTTAATTTTATTATTTGCGTGGTTTGTAGTTTTGTAATGTTTCAAATTTTAAAATTCAATGGTCTTTTTCTGCCTTATATGCTCTCTAGCCCGCTAAATTTTTATGTTCTAAAAATTGACCTTCTAGTAACTTTGAGTTGCCCATTCCTGCTATTATACTGTGTAATCGTTAAGACATTAATAATTATGAGTACAGTTTTGAATTTAGACAGTTTTTCTGGTGGGGTGCTCATTTATTTTTATCCATTTTAGTATTATGATTTATATTATTATTAATTACCTATAGGTAGTTATTACAATTAAGACATTTTGAATTTAGAAAAAGGTAATCGTTACGAGTAATGTACATAATCTAATAAATACATTTTGTTAACATTTGTATTTGTCAGGGGGAGAAATTTCAGAGTAAGAGCACATTTTCTTGGTAAACCTGGATTCAACACTGATTACGATACGCGATTCTATTTACGTTTTATTCAATATATTGACAATGCCGTTTTGAAAACTACTTACTAATAGTTTTTCATTATAATATTTGTTATTCTTTTCGCTATCATATTAAACTCTGTTCGCTCAATATTCTATCGTTTTGCTTTTTAATGTAATTTACACGAATTGACCATATACCGCACATGCTACTGTAATATGTAGTATTAATATTTTGTAACTAATTTTAAATCTGATCCAAGTGGTACAACTGTTTAAGCTTTATTCTTTCTTCTATCTCGTTGAGTGTATATTATATTTTTAAAATCACAATGACATCAATACAAACATTATAAGCATACAGATTACAGAATGTTTCAAAATGTATAACACTGGTAAAATACAATTATGTGATGTAAATTGAATATTTATTACATTAAATTTATTAATTTATTACTCGATGTATGTTTTATACGATTAAAATTTAAAATAGCTACCTATGCTTCTGACAAAATGATATTTGGAAGTGTTTTTATATATTTTTTGTTAATAACATTTTTTATTGCAATGTACAATTGTCGATTATCAGAATATTAATTATTCATAATATCACAAAATGGAAAACTATGAACTCAGATAATTAAACATTATAATATTTTAAATCCAAATAATTTTAATTTACGTTAAGCCATCAAAACAATTTTGATGACAATTATTATCCAAATAAATACATGCATATTGTGTCAATCACTTTTCGTTATAGCCTTTGGACCGATGTCGACAACTCAATGTTATTATTCTAAACCTGATATTTTAATTTAATACGATTTTCTCTCGTATAGGTATAACTGACTTACAAGTATTCATAACTATGAACAAACTACTACAACAGATAACAACTATATTATTTACTGTTGACCTATATTTTTTTCTTTTTAATATATAATTATTAATAATTTTAATTAATTAAACTGATGCATTCGAACACAAACTATGTGGCATCATTCAAAACGAATACTATTATGACATTCGAAACACAACATCGTCTCTGTTATAATATCTTGTATATATATAAACAATCTACGACTCTCGCAGTATTATACCATTTTCACGAATAACACGCAAATGGCTTATTATTATTATACTTTTAAATGTTCACGTCACAAAGTTTGTTCTGACGACTCGGTTTACTTTTCGCGTATTACCTTGCTTACATGCATCGCCTGTATATGTCCCGTAAATTATTTAATTTACGTCAATATAATAATAATATGTATAATAATATCGTAAATATTATTATATCATTATGTATCGTGCACTCTGTGCAGTTAACGCGGAAAAAGCAAGATTAAAACGCATTTATATTATACTCGGTGGAAGTTTTAAAACAATGTTTGCCGGTAATTTATATTGAGCTATTTTAATTGGTATACGTAAAGTGCCAACACAACAAACGTCTACACCCGTACATATCTGCAGTCTCACATAAGTATGGCGATGTTCTATATTCGAACGTCTTAAGTTAAAACGACCACGTACGAAAGTTTCGTATCGGAGTTCCGGCAACTGTATTATTATATGGTCTCGGAGGGTTTCGGAGAAGTGATACGTAAACTTCGGCGGAGTCATTTTCGCAAAAAAAAAACACGTTAGTTTGGCACTTCGGCCAACAAAAACTTAGCGATGTTTTAGTACCTATTTATGCATCGCGAGACATATTGAGAAACTCCGCGTTCGTTCTCGCTTTTTTTTTGTCCGGCACGAGTTCTGTGATAATAAATAAGAGTCGGCGATATTCGAAAAGCGACATAACATCAAAACGATAATACAGTGAAACCTGTATTAACGGACGAAATTATAAGGCCCCTGTAAAAAGGTAACCCTGATCTTTCTATAACGTACACCTGCCCATAACGGACACTTTTGATGGTCCTGTGATTGCAGTGTTGAGCAAACATATTTAAATATTTGTCCAAATAAAGATAAAGATAATTGAGTATAACTTTATTTAGGTAGAGATAATATTTCAGTAAAATAAAAAGCTAAAAGATAAAAGATAATTGCAATTTATTTAGATAAATAAAAAGATATTTTTTTTCTATTTCATAGTGATTTATAATTACACAAAAATCAACACAATATTTTTGTGTGCGCGACTGCATATCTTCGCCTGTACATAAAGTCATAAAACATAACAATAATATTTTTACGGTTGTAAACTTTTAGAAAATCCATACAAATTTCATTATTCTGATACATGCATATTTTGTAACTAATATTTTGTTTTCATCTAGTAGTTCTCATATTTTATTTACGATAAGATAAAAGATAATTAATTATTTATCTAGATAATTCATCTAGATACATTTATCTTATTATGTCTGAATTGCGTTTTAGAACCTACTACAGGACATCGTCGTCGATATTTACGATGATTTTTCGACCTTCTCTGTGAGGGGAGGTGAAGTAGCGACTGCTGTAAATCATATATCATACGTCATACAACAACAATAATATGTCTAACTGCATAATCATGTAATGGGACTGTATATACGTAACATTTATGTATTTGTTCGCGGGCCGCCGTCCCCGGGGCGCGATAAATTAAACGTAAATTACTTTAACAATTCGTGTGTTACAATGTCCATATAGTTTCTGTTTTCTTTGTAACTATTACAACCACGACCAAGGCACACACACAAAAAAAAGAGTATACAGGGTGATTCAAAATTTATGTTACGGTCACTTTATCGATTCTAAACAGAGAAAAATGTATAGTATTAGCATCTTTTTCATTAATTAATGTTGTTCGAGCATTAAAATGTATTTAAAAAAATATTCTTCATATTATGTTTGCCAAAAAAGTATAGGTTCCCATTTGAGTTTCTAAAATTGTTCACCTTAATCTCCCTCCCCCCAATATATTAAACTTATAAAATGTACAAATCGTTTTAGATGTTTCTAAATCAAAAAACCTGCGTATCATACATTTTTCTGTGTTTTAAATATTTATGTGATGAAATGGCTGTAACATCAATTTTGGATCACTCTGTATACATGCGATATTTTTTATTATTTCAGTGGATTAAAAAGAAAGTCAGAAATATATAACAACATGAGTTGATAATTGTGTATCGATTAGACCAGTATTACAGCAGGATGTCATGTCTGTTTTATATTATTTATTGTTGAGGTATTGATTTACCATAAAGATGTTTATACTTAATTCGTCGAATAAACGTATAAAATATTATACCAATATAATATGCGGTATTGTGAACTTCATTTAAAAAATATACGACGTAAAGTTTGTAAACACCATTTTAACTGATAATAATTCGATAATAATAGTATCCCGTATTATGTTTTAAAATATTTAAGGTTTAAAAAAAGTCATATTAAACGTATAAAGTATTTCTACTACCAATTTGTTAGCTGCACATTACGTTTTGTAATTGTTGAAAACGCTTCTAATAGTATCGAAATACTTTTACGAATTTCTGTGTTAATTAGTTTTGCGTGCATTTGCAGCAAACTTAACATTAAACTACAATAAAAGTCAACAAATATGTGAAATATTATCTCGCCAAAATCGCGTTGCCACATTGTGTCCCCCTCCACTCGATTAGACGAATGATGTTGCATTTCGTTTAAAATAAATGGTCCGAAAAAAATGTGCAACAGCTCGTAACTAATCGAAATTATACACTTTTTGTCGTTCTGAAACTAATTAACATATTAATTGAAATGGAAATGTATGAGGTACCTAATATACCTACTAGTATTTATTGTCTAATGGTTTTCATTCCTCTCTTGAGTATAAGATTACTTATTTTAAAAAGAATTGTGCAGAATACACATTTTTGATTAAAAAACGTTTAATAATATTCAACTAGTTGTAAATTAATTTTATTTTAAACGTATTTTATGTGAAAATATTAGAAATTTGAAACTTTAAACACAAAGTCATCGTATTAGTTTTGATAAGGCGTTTCCATACAAGCGTCGTCGTACACTACAACTTTAGTTGTGGGAGTCAATGCGTTTAATAAAATTTAATATTTTACTAGAAACCTATTTGAATCAATTTATACCTAAAAGCCTGACAAAATTACGCTTATTTCAAATAATTGACTTTGCAAAAATATTTGAGCATATAAGCTTTTTTCTAGTCGAGTTATAAATAATTACGTTTTATTTTTTTAGAAATAATACCCAAATACCGCGACCGATATCCATATAGTAAAAAGTAATGGAGGATTGGTTAGTGCTCGTCGTAGCTAAAACATAGAAATTTACATCGGGTGGTTTTGGAGGGTGTATTTCTCGAAGCCCTTTCGGCTAAGCCGTGGAAATCGTCCTTTACTTACCTACTCTACACCTACCTAAACCTACCTGTTGTGTTTCTCCTCTGCCCGCTTTTAGTCGGGAAATGCAAATCCTTTCTCTCGCGAAGACAAATCCCAGTAATCAAATATACCGACAACAATTCGGTTCGCCAAATCGTTGATCCTCCTCACCCCCTCCCCTCGCACCCTAACCCGTCGTGCACGCAGGCGACCAAAGCTACTCTGACAGGCCCAGCCTTCCCCCGTGTAGCCGACGAAAACCTAAGGATTTTACATCCTATTGTGGTGCTGTTGACCTCGGAAGCCGTGTCGTTTGTAAGGATTTACTTGCATCCCTTCTTAGTACACCGACCCGGACCAAGGATAAGTTTAAAGGCCCCGTCATCGAAAACGTTTGAAGGTTACATACCACCTATACACCCGACCAATCTGGTTCTTATATATTTAGTGAAAAAAATAATTATTTTTTGTTTTTATAATTCAAAATCAATTATTTATCATACACGTGTATGATTGTGTATGAGTATTCAATATGGCTATAAATCATTTTTGTACCTGTTATTTTTTTAAGACGAAAATATGTATTATTACAGTCAACAGTCACAAGTTAAATTTAGAAGTATATTTTTTTCGTAAATAAAATTTGATGTAAAATATGAAATGAGGGATTAGTATGCTTAGAAGAAGAATATGTTGTTCACTCGTTTCTTTACTTGAAAAATTAAATACATATAGATGAACAGTATAATATACAATTAATAAGCTATTTGCATTCAGCTTATCAAAACTTTAAAATGCATACTTCATATAACCATTTTAACAAGTAGATTGTGCTTGCAATAATACGTCTCTTAAACCATAGTTACAAAAATAATTTCTTCTAATTAAAATATTTGTTTATTTATTTTTAAACTTTCAAACACTTAAAAGTTAAAACTTATTTTATTTTAATTAGAATATCTAACTTTTTAAAAAGAGTTCCGTGAACCATTCTGAGTTTCACCTGTTTGAGTTGCAAATATATTCTATTTGTTGTATTTGGAATTATTAATAAATCCACTTTAAGTAAGTTATGCTAAGTAAGCATATTTTTAAAGCCCAAAGTTTCTTCGCACAGCAACATTGAATAAAATTCAGAATTAAAACATCAAATGGGAAACGTTTCATAACTCATTCATTTCAATAGTCATGCTTTATATTTGTATTTAATCAAATTGAAGGTACCATATAAATCTTTTATTTAAATTATTGGAAACAAAACATAATATGTTATAACATACATATTTAACGGTTGGATGTAAGAATATGCTGAATTTATATTGAAATTAACGGCTTGATTGTTTACTTAAATATTTATATAACTATATTGAAAAACACACGTAGGTACTAAAACGTTTCTAATATATATTTTAATTATTTACATTTTCTGAAGAACGTTATGCTGTTCATTCACTTGTACAAGAATGTCTATTCTACAAAGGGCCATATTATTATATCATCAAATAACTATTATTTTGCCTAAAATTAATACTTAAGTTATAATGTTACCATCTACGTGGAATCTATACATCAAAGTATTCACTTAATATCCAAGTTATGATTATAGGATAGGTGGCTAATATATTTTTATCAAAGCACCATATTATTATGCTAATAAAATCAATAGGCTTAGTATACTTTATCTCTCGTTATAAATCGTTCAGATAATAATAATAATATGAAAGTATAAACTTTATTTTTCATTGATCGTTTTTCTGTTATGAGTTTTATAACATTTTAATCCTATATCATAATGTATTTTATTTAAAATAACTATTTATAGAGACCAAACACTGCAAGGTACACTGAGAAAATCGGTCAAATTGTAATGAATGTTTGAAAAACCTAACCAAAAATATACCTAGCAACAGTAAATATTATCAAGCATTATCTGAGATCTTCGGGGTAAATTGACATGACTAAAAAAAAACTGGTAAATCGCCAAAAAGTACTAACTATTCTTAAGGGTTATAATCCACGTAGGCATACGAAATTGAATTAATCCAGTTATTTGTTACTCGTAAACTGCGTCGAAGGTGGTGATTTTATATATGTGCAACATAAACAAAATATATAATATAAAGCCAACAAACTTCTTAATAAAATGTGCCAACTTTGAACAACAGCATACCATTAAATCATTACTTGAGAATAATTTATATACAGTTCACTCGATATTTTGTAAAAATTTAATTTATGTCAATTTTAACATTAATCTAAGTGTTTATAGTTATGTTGATGCGTTTTTTTTCAATCATGGATAGTATTATCTTTTTTTATTTGTTTTCGTAGCAGTATTTAAAACTGAATGCCAAAAGACGTCTTGTAAAAGATTTTGTTTGTATTTTTTATCATTTACCTAATATGTTTAGAAATTGTAAACTGTATATTTAAATACTATAATATTAGTATTTATTTATTATTGAGTATAGTAGATATATTTTATTTGTATTCAACAAAATAATTGTAATGATACATTTTTACAAAAATTAACTACTTAAAAATTAGGTACTCACTTTTTTCAAATTAATCACATTTATACGTTTTTGCACAGACATCATATTATTATAAATTTTTACAATCGTTGAAACGTATTACTTAATTAATTATAGTGACATGTTTATGTATATTGTATATATTATTATTATATTATAGTGTGTTCCACCCAGGTTACTTATGATTATTTATTTTATTATATATAATTAAATATGGAGTATGTCCGATAAAAATGTCGTTTTTAATGAATAATAATGGATTAAAAGTTTAATTACGTAAAAAGTGTATAATAGAATATAATATACATAATTACTATGTTCAATTGACTGTTCGTGAAATAAATACCCTAATTTGCTAATTTAGTGAAGAATTATCGTATTAATATATCCCATACATGTTAAAGTTATTTTGAAACTATAATAGTGGTAGCGATCGAAAATATATTTTACTATTTTAATACTAATCAGCGAAAATGTAGTTCGTTTAAGAGAATGTCTGTTTTTCAATAGTAACGCGTGTCAAAAATGTATTCGAGAGGCATTTTTAGTTGTTATTTCAGCCACGGAAATAGTTTCCGTAAGTATAATATAATTTATAATTTTAATCATGTAAAAAGGTTCGTGTTGGTATACCAACAACACCCCGTTTTTGATTAGGTATACTCGCCCCCGCTCGTCTTGTACGCGTACACCCTAACAGTCGTTGAGGTGAATAATAATAATAATAATAATATGGTAAACACAAATATTGGACGAGACCGGTAAAACGAATTCTGAGCAAAATAATAATAATATGATACAACACAAAAATTGCTTATGCGCCGTGTTTCCCGTATCCAAATAACGGCGGCGGCATCGGCAGCTATATATCTATGTGTACGGGGTAAGTCGAGGAGGGTACCGTAACCGTGGTACCGTGGACAATCGGTGCTGATGCTGAGGGGATTTTTGGAACAATGTTGTCCGAAGTCAAATATTAAAACAGTTTAATACACCCACGTCGCACACCCATACACACACACACACACACAAACGCACGTCGTATCACGATATCCGCGTGTAAGGGTTCTCCGCAAGGAGAGAGAGAGAGAGAGAGAGAGAGAGAGAGAGAGAGAGAGAGCACTACTTCATTAAATTTACACGGCCCGTTGGGTGCTAAACAGTCGACCGGCTCTCCGCGAATAATTTTTTGTACACGTAAAACGACTGCGCCATTATTGCTGCCGGCCTTAGATGTTTTTCGCCGCCGCCATCTGCCGCGGTTAAACAACACGCGAAGCGGCAAACACGACGTGCCACTGATGTTTTACGGTATTTCTGCTCAAATCCGGTTCCTCTGATTTCACCTCGTTCGTCGAGATCAAACACCACGCGAACTCGTTCAATGTCTGAAAAATTAATTTGCGGCATTTCGACGAAACAAATAAAATATTTTATGAAAAAAAAGTGGAAAAATCGTTCCTAGTTTTTAATTTCTCCTCCTCTTTCTCTCTCTTTGTGTTCGCTTTAACCTTTGTATGTTTTTTTTTAGTACTTTTTTTTTTTTGCTGATACAATAACGCGTATTTTAACGTTTGATATTATACAACTGCATCAGTAAAATAATATATAATGTACTATACATGTCAAGCATAATTTATGTTTATATAAATACAATACAATTAATTAAGATTAACTTGATAATTATTAAAAAAAAAACAAAGAATTTAAAATGTTCAACAACTTTGCAACAGTGCAACGACAATTAATATAATATATGCATCAGGACTTTCATTTGAATATAGAAATGCGTTTTTCGTTATTAACAATCTTAGCGTTGCACAAATTTTGCGTTTATCGTTTTATCGTTAAAAATAATGTGGAGAATGACCTGGACACGGAATAAAACAAATTCTTAAATTAATTGTTAAGATAAAAAATAATCGAGTGGTCTAAATATTTCTACAATATTATAACTTTTAAGTAAATAGATTTTAAATTATTTCGTTTTGCGTTATGCTTTGTTTAATTATGTTTTATATATTTTGTTAATCGCTATGTTTTGTTTTGTAATATTTAATTATTTTTATTTACCTTTTGTTATTACAATGTTTGCAAGCCCTGATATGCATAGAATTTTCTTTGCATAATATTATAATGCACACGAGTGAATATGACTTACTTTCCAATAAATTTTTTTTATTTTTATTTTTTTTTTTTTATAGAGTGAATACGTTTTCTTTTCCATATTCGATATTTTATAATAGTATATAAACTGTGTAGTGTGTATTTATATATAAAATGTGTTATCCTATAAAATGCATTGGCATAGGGATGTTTGAATAAAATTGTTGTAAAATGCACACAGTCTTAAAGTCGCCTATATATTTGACTTTAATACGATTAAAATAATGTGTACATAATATTATATAATACCTACAATAATTTATAAATTATTAAAAAAAAAAAAAAAAAGAAAAACCACAACTTTGGGAATAACATTTGTTATAGAATAATTATTACCTATAGAATACGATATAAACCGAAATCTGTGTACAATATAATCATAATATTGATATTATAATACCTTATTGTCTATAATAGAGCAACATAATACAGTGTGGTTATTTTTTTTAAATTCGGACGAATATAATATAATATAATTAATATTTACTAGAAAGATATTATAAAGTAATAATATCGCCTCTTTCTTTTGGCACACGGTTATTCAACCAACGCGCACAGAACAAAATATATCGAATTAGTCAGTACTTCGTACTTTATATAAGTCAATAGTATCTGATAGTATCAATCTTATTATTTTTAAAATGAAATAATCTGTAAAATACTATTTATAAGACTCTCGGGCTAAAAACGTGTTTCTATCATTATTTCAATCGCGTAACACTATAAGACCGTATTGTTGAAAATTTGATTAGGTTATACTCAAAGAGTGTCCGATTTTTATATTACTTTAACGTTCTTTTGCTGCATACACGTACACTATGGGATTTTACACAAAAACGTATGCGGAAGAGTCTTCTGTAAACTGGACAAAATAATACTACCCTTCAGCAAAAGCAAAAGAAACGAAAACAAATAAATATTAAAAAAAAAAAAAAAAGGAATGCGAATGGACGTGAGTATTTTCACTAAGACTTCCATTAGAAAAAACACGTCTCGCAGTCACATATCAACTTTACACACTTTGAGAATATGGTCTCCAAAATATTTATTGCACCGGAATAAGAAAAAAAAAATAATAAAAAGCCATAATATATTATTTTAAATGGTAAATGATAATCCCCGCCCTTAAAAAATATATCATCGCGATGTTCCGTAATACCGAAAACTCACTCAGATTTTATTTCACGGCTAGGATGAGGTATAGGTAATTACACCGTCTTGCAATTATCGTTGAAAAGTAAAACGTGTTCATCGGTCGTAGTCATATTGGCGACATATTTTTCAGGTGAGCAAGACATAATTTTACCCACCCACTTTCTCCAAAACTCGAAATTTAATTAGTATTTTTTTGTTATACTAATTGTCAATATTCGTAAATATTAATGTACCGAAGAATTATATGTATCATCAGGGCTGGGAGTAGTTAAAGCTATTTAAAAAAAATGACTAAGTGACTAAATTTAATCGTAAAAGTGACCTATTCAAGTATTTTTCTGTGGCAACACTAATTGTTATTAAATAACTTTCTTTAAACATTGTTTTCTCCTAATTTCCAAAGTCTTGCGAGTACTGCACCTAGTCATAGGGTTGTAAAGTCGGGCGCCACTGGCACTCGTAGATAATATAATGATACTAACCATATACCTAGTTAATTCTTTAATAATTCGTTCGGATTAATGCGCAGGTCTGAGGTGGTCTACGATCGTCTATGAGCCGAACAGGCTGAATAGAGACGACTGGTGGAATTAATGTTATTCAATAAAGCTTTTGTCTAAAGTAAATTGTGTGTTTCAAAGATCGAGTGTCGCTTTGGATAATTTATTCGGGGAAATGGTTCGTGAAAGCAACTCGACTGAGGATGACTGTAGAACGACTTATTGTATTATATTCAAATATGTGTAGTGTGTACAATGCGTGCTAACGATAATAATATCCATATTTAAAACCCTTCACTCGAGTGCGATGGAATAAAGTAATAATTGTTTTAAAATATGTGATAAAAGGTTATTTTGATGTATTCGACCTACAACATGACGAATAAAATTATAATAATATGTATGACGACGTTAATTTTTTCGATTATTTGTCTTACGATTTTAAAATTCGTGTGACCTTTTCAAAAAAATACTAAAATAACTTTTCTCAAAAACAATCGTTGTGATTAAAAATATTTGTTTGACATTTTCTTAGTTTATCTTATAATAGGTGTATAATATATTATGACATTATCAAAAATAAACCGCAAATCAAACAGTAAGTTTAATAACTTGAATATTGTGTCTTTTATGTTTCATATATACGTTATAATAATAAATTCATTTTAAATGTGGACGCACTTGTTCTAAAATAACGCTTTCATATTAAAAGTTAAATCTTTTAAATCTTCTTAGAAAATATTTACCATATAAATATTGTAATTATTTCTTCTATTTAATAATCTCAAAAATGTGTTAAACGTTCTATATTTACATAGTATTCAATTATAATGAAGTTTTCTCGGTACCTTTTCAATATTATAGATGCTACTCACAAATATGTAAACCTTTGTGCCATTATAAAATATTAGTTTAAACACTCAAAACATATATTTTTGGTTCAATATTAATACATCAACACTTTCTGAAACTGTTAAGTACAAAATTTAAAAAAAATTTTCAAATTGGTTTTTACATACCTGTGTACCATATTATAGTGTTCAAAATCGTATTTGAAAATAAATAAAGACGGAGGAAACATTCAAAAATCACGAAAACCGACTGAGGAAATGCAAGCGGAAAATATTGCAGTGTACAATTTATTGCACGAGCTTTCAGTGACACGGCCGAAAGTTTAATTTTTCCGACAAATTATTCTTTTGTCTCGACCGAAATTATGACTATCGTCGGACTTCGTCTCGAGCAATTATTATATACGGGGAACGACGACACAATGAAAAACGACGGACGGGCCTACAAAAAGTGAAGGTGGTGATGGTGGTGGTGGTGAATTGTGGTGATGGTTGCACTCACCCCCGACACTCGGTGTTTACAGTCCGAGAGACCCATGATTGCTGTCGTAATTAATCTGTGAACTTGGCGGTCGGTGTGTATGTGGGTGGGTGCAGGGGTCGGCGAATCAGCTTAATCGTCCGGTTTTCCGTGTTGCTGCGCTTTATTGTGCCGGCGTGTGCGTGTGCGTGTGCATGAATTAATTTTAATATCTCCTTTACATCTCTTTCGTTCGAGGCAACCAGAGAGACCATTGTGCGTGGCGGACGATGTTATAGTTTTCTGCGGGCGCTTAACGAGTCCGGGCCGACGACCGTGTACCGGGCCCACCCCGCCCGACAACCCACCCCTCGATTTAGGGGCGATTGGGTTGGCAGTAATGGTGGTGGGGAATAAACAGGTCTAATTAATCGCCGGCGACGAAAAGCTTACGGTGGTAGGTATACATAGTTTTACGGACGGCGTATTGTTTGTTCTGTCGTCCCCGCAACAAATAATACAACAATAATAATAATATATTATTATTATTATTATTATTATATACATCGTGCGCGTGTGTATTTTTCGCGGTCGGTGGACGAGGAGAAACCGTGTACACGATATTATATATACACGAGTACCTACGCATTAACGTGCGTGTATGTGTGTTTTCGTGCTGTGTGTACTGCTGGCGAAAAAATAATATTTATTCAAATGCCCTTCCAGTTGACGAGACCTCTGCGACGACGACATGTCCGCACGCCGTCGGGAATATAAACGAAAAAAAAAAAACCTATTTCCCCCTCCGCAGTGTTTTGTCTACTGCTCCGCGACGACTTTTTTTCTTTTCTCTCTCTCTCTCTCGTCCCCGAGACATTCCGCTCGGAATTATATACATCTCTCCCGGAGCGTAACATGAAATCGGATCCGTTTACACGCGACCGAATTCAATAATACCGTCGCCGCCGTATGCTCTCCAGCCACTTGTGCCGCCGCCGCCAACACAACCGACGACGATTATACACACTCCGAACGTGCGCTCGTTTACACACGATATCGTCACGAGTTGTTATTTTATTTTATTTTCATGTTCTATACTTATGTATATATATATATATATTATGTATTTATTATTTATATATCATATACCATCTACACGTAATATATAATAATATATGTATGTATAGAGAGTGTCTACGTGACAAATGACGAGTCAACCGCCTCCACCCCGAACGGCGCTAATGGCGAACAAATTTATGCAAACCCAATAATATTCCCGTAAGAATGTGTATACATGGTTTGTGTTTATGGTTTATTTGATTTTCCAGGTAGTCGAGCTCAAACAAATGTAAATTCCCACCCCCGCCTTTCGTCCGCCGCTTGCGTCTCCTCCAATCGAAGTCGTCGGGCCGAACACGCTCCCCTATTGATTTTTTTTTTTTATTTTTTTTCATGTTCTCATCACAATCGAACGGCACATAGGTACTCGGAGGTCATGGAGGTAGGGAAAAAAAGAAAAACTACTGAATAACTAATTGAAATCCATCCGTCGTTCCGTTTTATCAATACGACCACCGACTGTTTTTCAAAACAATATACATTGCGGAAGTTGTACCTATATAGTTCGACGTACGACGTTCGTCTGACGTTTAAAAGCACAAGCCGACCACTAAAAATTGAGCTATTATATGCTCAAAACATCAGTTCCTGCAACGATGCGAAACTTGTTTCACGGGATCAATAGCACCGGTACTTTTGATAAAATATCAGTGGAGGGGGGGTATGATTTTCAATTTATTGGGCTATCACACACGAGTTTAAACAAAAATATAACAATTAAAAAAAAATAAATCCCCCTGCCTTAAAACCGTTATTGATCGATGATAGTTATAATTTAACTATGAATAGTTTAAGGAACGGAACTTTCGGTTTTGAAACGAAGTATATTCCGCAGTTCCCGACGATCTCTATTTAAAGCTATATACATTCCAAGCCGCAGAAACCGTTTGTTTATTTTTACTTCTATTAAATAGCTACAACACGTCTTATAAACACTTATTCTAATCGTGCAAATAATATTTCGGAACTACCTGGGTAATATGTAAATATCGTTCAAGTATAGCGATGTAGAGTTGAAATGCCATTTGAGACTTACAGCCGATTATGGAACTCCAAAAATATGATATTATGACGTGCCTTCCTCGTAATATTAATGATAACATTCACGGGTCCTGTTGTAATGTATTCGTTTTGCCAATAACGCTCATTTGTCAGATAACACACAATACGCTTATCATAATCGTATTAGATTTAAAGAGTTGAGTGTTGGTCGTTTACGATCTATATATATATAAGACACACATTATAACGTTTTGTGGCGCTAGGAAAACGACGGGGACTCGTGTGAGGTGGGTTTTATATCCGGTACCCGGAAAAAGGCCACCGTAGAGATAATGGTTTTTCTGTCTTATTATTATTATTATTATTATTATTTTTTTTTTTTTTTTGTTTGAAAACGGTGGAAATAAATGTTTATAACGGTGGTGGCTGTACGGTGGACCACAAGTACACACGCGGCCGAGTGTGGTAAAAACAGCGGTTGATTGGATTACGAACGGACAGAAATCGATACGGAATTCTTTTCCTCTCTTCTTCTTTCTCGCGCCGTCCGTTCTCTTTAACCACCACATCGCGATAATTTCGAAGAGGAATTTCACCCTCGGACGCAATTTTGCTCACACACATACGCGCGCTGGACCATCACTACCTGTACACACATTATCGTGTACGTACGTTTGGTTGAGTGTGTGTGTGGTTTTCGTCTCGAACAGCCATAGCTGTAGGTTCAAGACCTGAATCTCAATTAATGCCTTTTGATGGGATTGTTTAAGTGGCGGGACCCGGCGCGAAACAACACCACCACTATGTACACGTCTGACTGCAGTACACACCCTGGCGTGTGCCCTTTTCTCGATTTCCTCGTGTTTTTACCATCCCCCCGGGAAAATAACGACTGCCGGGAACATACGTTTTACTTCGGCCCTTAATGATTATTAAAAACCGACCCTTTTGCACGCGATTGAAATAAACGCCTCTCCTTGATAGGTACGCGCGTAGTTCCTGAGGGGCGTAAGGTGTGGTCGACTATGCGGAGACTTGCCACGCAATCAACGGGATTGCATTACAACGGAGATAAGAGATTGATTAAATTTCCCGCCCGAGTCTCGGCACAGTTGGGAACACAGCAGTCATATCCGCGCTGCAACGCTATTATCTGCTGCACCCCGTCCGAGTTTTCTGAGTCTTTTGCCCTTTTTCCATCACATTTGTGCAGAGCGACGTGTGACGATCGGCTTAAAAGGTTGCAAAACGAGCCGTTGAATAATAATAATAATAAATATTATACACTACTACACACGTGAACACATAATATTATTATATAATGTGGTGGCGGTTTTTCGTATGTGTTATTACAAAGACGATATGCACGATATATAATTTTTTCGAAGAATAATAGGTCTCGAAATTACCGTGGGAATCATATCGTTTCTGTTATATCGGATTGATCTTCATACGATAAATAGATCTGAACTCGGTGTAGTGGTAGAACTATTATAAATTATAATATTACGACATAATATATATTTCATTTCATGTTTGAGTGAATATTATTTTGAATCCTATTTTGAATGTCTTCTGATCAGCTGGAGAATAATGTATAAAATACATAGATACTTAAATTGTTGTGCAATATAACGAGTTATAAAATTACTAACTACTTAAGGGTCTACGTTGTACATAAAAAAAATTTCACCTTCCGCTGTATTGAAAAAAATATCTTTTCAAAATCCTACAAAAATAATGTGAGTCAAGATGATAATGACTATATTCTAAATTTTTTAGTTTAATTATATTAAATTATAATGGGTCGCACAATTATGTTTTAGATGAACAAATATTTTAGTGCTATAAATAAAGATTACTTAGTTTTTGTTACTAAATTATAGTCAGTAAAAAAATTGAATTGTATTAACGTACTTATAAAAATTAATTTTCATTAATTTATTATGTAGGTACACAGAAATCGATACACAGTAACGAGTTAATTGATTTCAAAAACAGTTAAATGCATAGTTAAATAAGCAAATACAATACACAAACTTACATATTATTTTAACTAATAAACAATACATAATAGTAAAAAAACGACCAAGACTCTGTTTTAAATCCAAATTAAATACCCAAGATGAATAATTATTGTAGTCGAGGTTTAATTCAGATACAGAGTCACAAGAATTAATATTATAATGATTAATTGTGTACAGAATAATAGTATGGAATTAAATAATAGGTAATTTTAGTTTTTGGGATATATTTCACTTGTGATATAGATATTCGGCGTCTGATACTTCAACTGTGTTTTAATTTTATAACACTATGAAAACAAAATTCTCTCGGTACTGGAGTTTACTTTGCACTTCACAAAACGCGTAAAATAATATAAATAATATTGTAATATAAAATGTGTCAAAACCACTAGAAAACCATATTGTATATTATTATATTCACTACTTCTAGTGTTTAATGTTACATAACTCTGCATACAATGTTATCATTTATTATATATATATAATGTTTAGATACACAATTTGAATAAAATATGATTTTATAATTACCTGCTGGTTCTTAAAAGTTTTAAAAATAAGTGCAAAAAAACGTGATGAATAAATCATTTTTATTTTATTAAAAAAAAAAAAAAAATAACGACTTCAGTAGAATTAAATAGTCTGTTTTATGTTAAAATTATTAGGAGTTCATTAAAATATATTTTTACTGACGTATGGTGTTCTATCCTTTATCTATTTATTATATAATTTCAAAATACTTTTGACATGATAAGGTCTTTATGAAATGTGCTTATTTATAAAGACGTGTAGATTTATATAACACCAAAAATATTGCACTTGCCCTATAGTATTATAATAAATAAAAATTGTTTAGTTATGTCATAGTAGTAAATAGAACGGACTATATTACTGTCTGTATGAATTGTTAGTTGACGTTGCAAAGAAAAACCCATTTATTATCAACAGTTATCAACAAAACCTATTTTACAACATCTACTTGGTGGGTCAAGAGATTTCAGGAAAATATAGAATATATATAATAATTCGATCGCTAAGAGGCCAAAAGTTGTATGTTCAACTGTTCTCAAGTTGCTTTATAAATCCATTGGGTCAATTAGGGTCATCTTTTTCATTTAGTAAAACATTATAAGCCAATATCATAATATACCAATCATGTTTTTTTGATACTTTAATTTTATGTTCTTAGCTCAAGATAGGTTTTATAATCAGACATTAGTGAACAATTTATTATAACAAGTCCTAGGTTGATGAGACTTACAATAAATATTTTATCTTAATCAAAATATCAAGGGGACAAATATATCAAATCCGAACTTGTTACATTTGTTTGAAACTCTAAAAAAAACTCAGTCAATTAATTTGAATTTTCATTAAATTAATAATTTTTAATAATATGTCCATCGAAACATAGTATACCCATTGTACAAAAATATTAAAATCGGCATTCATAACAAGCCTCGTTTAAATTTAAAAGAGACATTAAAATTACGTTGAAAAAAAAATGTAAGGCCTAAAAGTGGTCGTTTATGTAATTTACGGAATATTTTACAATCGAATCAGTGGTAAAACTACAACAGAAATGATTTGGTTTACACTGAAGACATTAAAACCGATCTGCCGTAAAATGTGTGGCGTGTTTGTGACACACGATCTTTGGCCTCTTAGCCTAGCCGTCGAACCGTACGGCTTATAAATATAGGCTGCAGGTGTATCTATCAAGATGAATATGTACGCGAGGGCAGGAGAGGGAGCTAGTCGGTGGCGTGCGAAGGTCGAGCTGTACAAATCGTACCGCTAGGACAGCGGTGCGTGGAGAGAGACGGATACAATCGCAATACACGCAGTGACGTTAATCGTTTCTCGAATCGCGAACGGGCGGCGAGGAGAGGGCGGACGACAAGAACAAATGTGACAAGGAAAAGGAGGAATGAAAAAAAGAAGATAAAGAACACCGAGAGCGCAGTCGATTTGCAGATGGACGATTGTAACGGCGCGGCACGCGGCGGCGTCGGCTGTGGCGGAGGAAGTGGTGGTGGATTCATTTCCGGGTACATCGTTTCCGGTGTGGCGTGTCGTCGTCGGCGGCGGTTTGGATAGAGAATAAAGTCTCTCGCCGGTGTCGTCGGTGCTGCTGTCCACATTCGACGGATTGATTGTCGAGTGATTAGACGGGGACGTAATCGCGATTAAATGCACACTGCAGAGTTGTTACCCGGACACATTAATCTTCTCTTAATTCCCGAGCAAGGCGCGAGAGGGATAGAGAGGCGGCGGAGATGAAATTACGCAGACGGGCAGCGACGAACGGCAATTTGTCGCCGCCGCGCGCCGGTTTGAATTTGACGATATACAGGGTGCACATTCGACTATATACGTTACGTCGTGTTACGGCCACTTTATTGATTCGAAATAAAGAGAAACGTACGATACGAACGTTTTCTTATTTGGACACGTCATCCAAAATGACTTGTACGTTTTATAATTGTTTACAATATATTAGGCGGGTTTTGGGCGGTCGACTTTAGAAATCCATGAAAACTATAAATATCTCCCGGGCATAGAGAGCTATACATTAATCGATGTTGTTCGAGTGCTAAATTGTATTAAAAAAATGTCTTCATACTATGGTGTTTGCAAAAAAAAGTGTAGGTTCCCATTTGAGTTTCTAAAGTTGACCCCCTAATTCGTATATTGTAAAAAGTTATAAGGTGTACGAATCATTTTAAATGTTTCTAAATCAAAAAACTTGCGTATTTTTTTCATACATTCTTCTATATTTTGCATATTTATGTGATAAATTAGCCGTAATATAGATTTTAAATCACTCTGTATGTACAATGTTTTAGTAGCCAGTTAACCTCCTCAATCGTTTTCTATCCATCTCTCTCTCTCTCTCTCTCTCTCTCTCTCTGCATCTATCTGTCTGTCCGTTTCACTCTCTTCCTTCATATCTTCCTCGTCTCATTCCCTTTCTTCCCGTTTTCTTTTTCACCAGTACCATATTTCTTTTAACGGTATCTCACGCGTGAGGTGTTTCGCGTGATGCTCAGTTATTGTCTTTTCCCGTTCACATTTATAGATACATTATTTATTCTGCAATAACAATTCGTACGTCGTTTTTAAAAAAATATATATAACATTTTATACTTTTATTTTTACCGTTTGTTCCGGACTGCTTTGTAATGTTTATCTAAATCGGTTTTCGGTTATAAAGCGATGTCGTCGATTTATGTTTATAATAATAATAGTAATAATAATATGAATGCGTAATATATAATCCCGTACCCCGGTCGGTCGTTTATCGTATGTTTTTAGAAGATTTTCAGGAAATGTCGTTAATAAATAATTCGATTGGAACCCTACTTTAACGCTCTCTCCGCTGCCGCCGCCACCAACAACCCACCCCTTTTATATTTCCGTGTGCATGTACCGTAACCGAATGTTGTGGACTTATATTTACTATTTCTGTGCCGGGTTAAAATTCACTCGAAAATATCGCCGAGGACCGCGAAGCGATAATATTATTATTGTTAAAATTATAATTCGTCTCCGTCTGTACGGCAGAAATAAGACTTAGCCGTTATAACCGCTTAAACTCGATTATGTTTACGACATTATGATATATATTTTAATGTAAGGCATATACATACAGATATTATTCCACACGGTAGTATTCCCTTCTAGACTCCATCTCCTTTGTCCGCGTGCCGTGAAAACATTATTACAATATTATATATCATATACCACGATGGCTTGCGTTTTTATCGATTCGCGCCCTTTCCCGTATTATTGTATGTTTGGGTCTCCATTAACGGCGGCAATTCGTTCAGAGGGGTCGGTGTGTTTTGAGGGGGTAAAGACCTTGTCAGGTGAAAGGAGAGGTTGTGCAGATATACAGTTGACGGTCAAAACGGCAACCGGCCACCGATGGCTTACGTGTGATAAGAAGCGCGGCGGGGGGAGGATAAGTGGGCGGTCTATGACGCAGACCGACACGCAACGACGAACCGGACTTGTCCGACGAATGTTATTTGTTAAGGGCGGCGGGGAAAACGCGTAAAAACATTATTATTTTAATAATAACAATAATCTAGTGTAAAAAAAATAAATAAATATAAATCGATATAGGCGTGTTAGAGATTAAAATCTATAGAAGTAAAACAATATTATAACAGTCTATTTTTAAGTGGTTTTCTTGATGGTGGTTATTGGCCGGCGTTCCGGTTATGCAATTTCGCTACACTTAAGAATTCCGACGCTGCTGCTCACCGGCGAGTATATATACTTTCCCGTTAAAGTTTAATATTCTTTATTGCAGTTGGTGATAATATCATATTTTATTTATACATTTAATATTAATATAAATATTTTTAATAAACAGTTGAAAATAATTTAATATTATTATATGTTTTTCTTTGTTTTTATATTACTTTTTTTTCAAACCATTCCGATTTTAATTCAAACTTTTTAAATTATTGGTTCTACTCAATGTTTTTCGCATAAAAGAATTTTAGTGCCTAACTGAATAAACAATTATCTTTAATATCTGCATGAGTTATATCATCTAATGGTTATTATATATATTAAGATATAATAGATCACATTATTTTAAAATTCCGAATTCAGTTTCATAAACGACTACAAAATATTTTATTATTCTTTTTGGTCGGTTATAAATTAAATGTATATATTATGGCAAGATTATTATAGTATTAAAAAGCATATTATTTAAGCAAACATGGTTCATTTAATAAATATCTACATTGTAATGTAATTTACAAGATTTATCCTCAAAACAATTAGGTAAAATATTCAACGCTTTTTGTATAGTAACTTAAGTTCCTATTAAATATTTGTATCTGTTATAAATTGTTATGAATATTATATTCATATTATATTATGTTGTGGATGTAATTGTTATTTATATTAAAGTATATAGTTTGTTAATATGTTTTATTTTGAAGTTAATTGTTAATCAACAATACTAGATAAGGAAAATTTTTCGTAGAATGATTATTTAAAAACAGTACCTAATCACTTTTTATTACGAGTATTAAAATATATTATATAATATCGTTGAATTAAAATATGAAATACCTATCAAATACAACAGTTACTTACTCAATGATTCAATGACAATATACATTCGGCACCTATTACTCATTTACTTAGCGGAACGAGTTCCCTGTTTTTTTATGTTACATATTTTATTGATATTATCAACATTTTAAAATAAAATTCATAAAACTAAAATGAATTAATAACTAATAATTGTTTCATGTCGTGCATTGTGTATACATGAATCGGAAAATATATCACGTGGACAGCAAATATTTGTTTTACAATATTATAAACCTTAAGTATTTTAGACTATTGAAAAAAATAATTTATTCTGTTAATGTTAAAAAAAAAAAAATGGTTTATAACTATACCACACAATAACCTTTACAAACATAATCTGTACTGTACAAAATAATATATTAACAATAATGTATTATAATATTTATAGGTAACTATATTCAAAAATATCTAATCATAAATATAAAAACATCTCAATTGATTCGTAACTGCTCTACTTTCAAAAAAATAAATGAGTTAAATAATAATTGAAAAATGCGGTAACATTTTACTTGACCTGAAGCACATGCAATGTAGTACGTGACGATGTATTACGGAGGTATTGCAATATAAAAAATACTTACACGGACATATTCAGTATGCTTGCAAAACTCCAGAAATTTTATGATTGAAAATAAATTTAAACTCAAGGCAATTGGAAGCAGCGCATATTTTATTTCACGATAAATCCTGATAAAATGATGTCTAGGTACATAGATCACTGGTATCTAAAATCTGAAGAAATATTTTAGTCCGTCGGTAATTTTTCTAGTTTATTATGTGAACAATTTTGAAAATAGTTATTCAAAAATTAACTTTAAAACCAAAATTTCCTCAAACCAAAATCTAAAAATCGAAATCGAAAAAGTTAAAAATATCAATAAACAAAATTAAAATTGTAACTGAAATTCGTTCAATTAGTTTCAAGTCCTGGTTAAAACAGATGCACGTGGAATACTTCTAAAAAAGAGCGCACATGCCTTAAGACAAGTATAGTAATATGCATAAAACTCAAAATGTTTGCTTGTCAAAAATAATATACTTTTGTCACCGTCAAATTAAAAAATTTGTAATAATGTTCACGACTTCTGCAGCAGATTACTCTGTGGAAAAGCTGAAAACATCAATTTTTTTTTTTTTTTGTATCACATCGAATAAAATGTTTTATACAAACTACCCATATACATAATATCGTAAAACTTCAATAAATATCATAATATTAAATAGGTACGTTTAAATAAAAAATATAATCGATTGGACGGGATCTCTATGGGTTTTTTCGTATCGAAATGCATTGATCAAAAAATATTACTACTACCGACTTCAAGGGAGTATTACAATAATATATATATATATATATATATATATGTTACGGGTAACATTTGGATAATGTCAACGTTAGCCATGTATTTTGACTAATGTGTAATCCTTCGATTATAAACGTGAAATATCAACACTATCTGGATAATGTTACGTTAGCCAGTCAATAGTGGATAATGTTAAAAACTATGTATGGCGTTGGTCAAGGGTACAAATGATGTTCATGATAAGAGGAAATGTGACACCAATAGATGTAAATTTAATTTTTCTAGTATTTTATGCAATTTTAAATGTCGTGGGAGCATGATAAGAAGTAATAAATAATAACATTTTAATTCTATATTTTAAAAAATAATTTACAAAATAAAATACTCAATTTAATGTTATCATTAAAAACTACATACTAGTATTTTAAATTACATACTACAATTTACTCTTATTACTTAATAATATAACTTTTGAAGCAAATTTAATATTGTTAGTAAATTAAAATTATTTTGTCTCGAGATTGATACAGTCTTAAAGTTGTTAAGATATTATCCAAAGTCCTTGGCTAATGTTAACACTATCCGAGATATTAACAATATGCATGGCGGGTAATGTTAAGATTTGGCTAATAAAGCATTATCCGGCTAGTTTCAAAATTATCCAAATGTTAACATTATCCGTAACATATATATATTATATTATGCGTTTGTAACGCGAGAAAAACAGAAAGAGATCCTCTGCACGACGACCACGTGAAACGCATATAAATAATACGAATTTCGCGGTGTTTTCCCGAACAGTCAAAATGCCGAAACGACGTTCCAGGTTGTATGAAACAATAAGGATATTAAATAACAATATAACTGTGGCCGTGTAATAATAATATTATGTGTACCGATTCGTATTTTGGACAGACATTATCAACCGATCTATTGATACGTCTGTCCGTACATATATATATATGTGTGTGTGTGTGTGTGTGTGTTTGTTTTTTTTCTTTTTTTATTGAAATTTTGTAAGTTTACAATTAATTTCGACAATTATGTGTACAAACTAAAGTTAATTATATAAGCAACCCAGAATTAAGAAAGAACGAAATAATGGCGGATACAGCAGTGACGGATTGAGAGGAAAGTATATGGCGAGCGTCGGGTGTGATGTTGAGAGAGTGAAGGAGCGAAAAGAAGCGAGAACGCTCCGCCGACAAGAATGGACAGTCAAGCACAATGTGATTAAAATCACAGACCGCTGGAGAATGGGGAAAAATACAGAAAGGCGAGTCATTTAAGGATAATTTGAAGGAGTGTGAAGGAAGAATAGAGTGACCGAAGCGGAGGCGGGAAAAAGAACAAATTGTTTTACGGGATAAATTTAAGCTGTGAAACCACGGCTTAGATGGAATGCTGGTGTTAATATTTCTGTATCAAGTAGCATAGTTGGGAGGTAAATTTGTGAAGGAATTAGACCATAATCGATTGACACAAGATTTAAGAATGGGGCTGAAGTCCGACCATGGTATCAAACTACTAGCTGGAAGTCGAATGGACGCGGTGGTTTTGGCCAGGGAATCCGCAATTTCATTACTTGAGACACCTGTGTGGCCCGGAACCCAGAGAAACTGAATTTTGAAACCAGAATTGGAGAGGGAAAGAAGAATATTCTTAATTAAAAAATGAGAAGGCTGAGTGATGAGTTGAAGACATTAGAAGAAAGGGATTGCAGGCATGAGAGTGAATCGGTGACAATAAGAAACTGATTGGGCTGTAAGGTGTGAATAAGTTTGAGCGCCTCGATGATAGCAAAGCATTCGGCTGTGCATGAAGAGGCTATTGGTGGGAGATTGTTGGTAAAGGTGATATGTAAATCAGGAATGAAAAAGGAGTAACCGGCAGATAAGGGAGAGACCAAGCCGTCGGTGTAAATTAAAATAAAAAAAGGAAAAGTTTGGTGAATGTAATCCTGTGTGTGTTTGTTAAGCTATGTATTATGCGCCCTGCGTACGTTTATAATTTTATATAAATACAGAGTGATTCGTTTGACGTAGAACACTCGTTATATTATTGAGAAGTATTGGTTTTTTCAATTTTTTTTTCACACGGTTTCGAATCGTTATAATATTGTTTAAGTTTTTGTTTTTTTTTTTGAATAACGACATACGCAGTTTTGATGTCATATTTCAAAGCAAAATATTTCTCTCAGTAGGTATTTCGGTACATAAAAATGGAATTTTGGGCAAATAGTTTACGAGTTATACGTATTTAAAGTTTAGACGAGCGTAGCAGAGGACAAAAATTTTGTAGGGTAACCGCGTACCACTCCACTCCGCTCATCTGTACTTAAAAAACTTATAACTCATAAACTACTCGTCCGAAATAATATGATTTTTCGTATCGAAATAATCTGCAAAAATATTCTGCTTTCGAGTATGAAAATATTAAAACTGTGCGTTGTCTTTGAAAAGAGTAAAAACTTGATGATAAGGATAAAAAATATGAAAAAAATAACTCGAAACCATGTAAACATTTTTTTTTTTTTAAAAAAAAGTCTGCATTTTTTGATACAATGAGTGTTTTTATTTCAAAATATTAATCACCCTGTATATTATATATTGTCGTGATACAGTTGCGTTCGTGTACAATACTTGCTGACCTTATTTACGGCGGAGGCCAAGAATATTGTCGAACTACGCGACCGCGGTACATTGTAAACGTATCGCGGCAGTTAATATTTTCCCGCGATGAATTTCCAGGTGGGAAATAGGCCGTCAATCGAATGATGTTCGTGTAAATAGCGAACGTGATGTACACCGACCGATCGTATCACACGACACGCCGCGGGATAAAGCCGCTGCAGCAGTCGAATGAAAATTATATTGCTTCGTAATATCATAACAGCCGATCGCGTGTGTCCTGGTCGCGGTCCAAAAAAATATAACATGACCGAGGTCGTTGTAGTGGTCACTTTTTACCGCGGTTATTACAACTGCAATTGTAGTAGTGGTCGACGAACGCACCGCGCCGAAACGCAATAAACGATTTTGGACTTGTTGGGGTTTTTTTTTAAACTTAAACACAAACGATTGCGAATTTCTATTGCAATGTCGATATCATAAAGGCGAGTTATTAATTATGCCGTTCTAAAATTCTGGTCCATCTATCCTGTCTTTATAATAGGTGTAGGTACGGTCTAAATCAGAGACGGATAATCGTTTTGCATAGTCGTGCTGGTCCAATAATTATCGCATTTGTTTTTCGGCCGGCGTGTCACCAAAAAAGATTAATATTTACAAACAGAAAAATAAATCTCCACCGTGCCGCTAAAAATATAGATCTAAACACAGATATAAAAATTTTTTTAATAAAAATTAAAAATTCAGGGCTTTCAAACGTTATTATAACGTTAAACACGGCAAAAAACAATGGCGATTTGTAAACGTAATTATAACGTTATACGTGACAAAAAACGATTGAAATTCGGAAAACGTTAAAGAAAAATAATTAAATATTACAAAACAAAACGTAACACAATACGTAATACAGTAGAAGCCGCTTATTAGAAACACTTTGGGACCAAAGTGAAACGTGTCAATAAACCGATTGGTTTGATTTGTACTGTGAAAAAAAATAATGAAAAATACTCGAAAAATGTATATACGTATGTATATGATTTTAATAACTCGCACTTCTGTTTAGAATTTAAGTCCTGGCGTTTAGACATTTTTAGATTTACGAAACACTAATAATGAAACGTACGCACGCCGAAGCTAAACTAACGATACGTACAGCAAAGATCATTCATATACATCGTATAGGACGTACAGCACATAAGATAAAGTACCGTCGAAGTATAAACGTAACGACGGCAGAGATAAGATTAAATTACATTGGTTATCGCACGGATAAACGGTGTGTATGTCAACTGACCTTCGCCCAGTTGTTTCAAATAACCGATGTGACGATCCGATTTATTTTCAATGTTTTGATATACAGCCGGTCCGTCCCTATACATTTTGTTTCAACAACGCGATTGTATCAATTATCCGTGTTTCTAATAAGCGGCTTCTACTGTATAATATAGATTATAGAATATTGTTAAATGAAAAAAATAACACAAAACGAAATAATTTAAAATCCATTTGCTTAAAAGTTTGGTATAATATTGGTTTTGTAGAAATTTTTATTCTAACGCGATTCATTTTTGTCTTTGCGATCAACTCAAAAACTTGTCGTATTTTGTATCCGGGTTATTCCCCGCATTATACGTTATTTTTAACGATAAACGCAAAAGTTACAGAACGCTCAGATTAAAAGTAACGAAAAACGAATTTTTTTTTTTCGAATGCAAGCCATGGTTTAAAATACAATTTAAAAATCGAAAACAATCAATGAGAAAAAATCATAAATAAATAAACGTCATCGAACAGCCGGTTTACTAGACACACAGTCGCTGCCGTAGACGTCCGCACCGTCAGCCACTCGATGTCCTCCGTAGTTAATTTGAGCACATACAGTATCGAATGTATAACAACAACAACAACAACAACAACAATAATAATAATAATAATATTATAATCGATATACGTACACAATTGGTGTGATGTCAATTCATAACATTACAACCGTTGTCGTATAATTGGTCGTAGAACCGGGCGCGTGCGATCCCGTCGACGACGAACGGGCCTGACGCGGATTGCAGCCCAAGCCAAACGTGTTTTCAATCGGTTTCTACAATATTATATTATCAAACGGCTGTGTTGGCGAAATCGCCTCTAATGGGTTCCGGTACGATGGTTTTTTTCTTCCTGTTCGTCGCAGCACACACACACACACACACACACACACGCAAGCATATATAAATTTATAAATGTGTTTGCGTGTGTGATTCGCGTGCCGTTTTATCAATTTTTTTTTCTCTGCACAATGTATACTGACCCCGTGCGAGAACGACGACGACTGGAATTCGTTATTACGGTCCATTGGTTTCCCCTTATTCCCGCACCACTGCAGCCGCCAGCAGTATATAATAATAATATATACGCCTCGTCTCTGCCGTGCGAACCTGCGTCCCCCCCCCTACCCACTACTTTACTGCCCCACAACCCCACCGGCCCCTCGCCGAAATATATACGCCCAGTCGACGACCCCGGGACGGAAAGAGAGGGGGTGAGGGGGGGGAGCTTATATTATATTGCCGCCGACGAGAATATTATAACCACAATCAAAATTTCCAGCGAGTTAATTGCTGCGGTTTTTGACTCGAGTGGCGATGAGGGCGAACAGCGAGCACGAAAAACGAATTATATATCGTCGTGGCCCGTTTTGACATGTCATCGCAGCCGCCGCCGCACTGTATGGGAAATACGACGCGCGAAAAAAAAATATGAAAAAAAAAACATTCCTTGTGATGATAATAATATATACTCGTCACGAGTTAATTGCTAAGCCATTGATTGATTTAATTCCGACTCTTGTTCTAATAGAAATACGCAGGGAGGTGTGTTGTAATGCAATGCAACGCAATTAGTATAGAAGATAAGACTAAAATTACTTCATCGAACGCACTACGAACATTCTACTCGAAACGTTCGTCCGATGACATCGTACAGACATACAGTCAATATAATATTTTGAATTCGTCGTGCGCTGCAATAATTGAGATGTGGATATTTTACAATGACATGATATTAATAATTATCAATAGAGTCAAAATCAGAAAACGATTAAATCGTTAGCACAAATTCGACGGTTATATATTATTTATCGGCATGAATAAAATTTCAATTCAAATATTAATTTTAAAGTCAATGTACATATTATATTTATATAATTTAAATGTTTTTTTTCCTATTGTGTTACAGGTATATATCATCAACAATAGTATTATGTCAATGCGTGTAAAATATTGAAATTCCATTGCAGCTATCGACGAGTCGTAAATACATATTAAACGTACGTATTTAATATAATATTATTCAATCTTAATTTAAATATTAAAATAATAATTGTACAAAGTCGGCACTTTATAAGTTTGCAACGACCAACACATCAAATAATGATTTTAAATTTTGAAAAAATGCACAATCGAACATTCATAATATTACGTTGACTATATTATAAAACTGCAAAACATCGATTTTTATTACTAGCCCACATATGAGCTGAGCATTCTATGACCGTTTTCTTGAGAAAAACTCGATTTCAACAAATTCTTAAAAGAAAAAAACCACAACACGAATTATAATTAAATAATTAAGTCAGTTTAAGTGATTGCAGCTAACATTTTTATTTTTTGAGATTAATTTATTAAACTTGATGAAATTGTCAGATAAAAGTCGTTGTACAGAAGGTGTCTTTGTGTGTACCTCGTCATTGAGTAGGAAGCTACTGCAGTAATTACAATGTATTCAACTAACATTTAATAATAAAATCTTGATCTATTTAGGCAATTTAAATTTAGTCAAGACAATATGACGTGAAAGAAAAAAATATTATTATGATTTGTAAACAGTTTTTGGTCGATGGGTTTTCAACTCGGTGGGCTTTTTGCTAATATTTTTCTACAGGTTATTTTCCTCGGGGATGTTTTCCACGGGACTTTATTTCGATAATTTCAATTCCAAACATATGGACATCCGACTTATACCGACTGCACGTCCATAATATATTCGAACATAATAATATATGGTATGCCGTAGGCCGATGTGTGCATAGACTCTTCATCGAATGGAATGATTATGTTCGCAATACAGTAGTATCATTAGGTCTCAGTGTTTGATCAGGCGATGTCAGATATGTACATTGTACATAGACCAGAAAGACCTTCAACTGATAATATATTGTTTTCAGGGCCAAAGTCAATATAATATAATATAATACGTGTATTGTGTGTATATATGTGATACACTATATAATATACACTATACACTATATTATTGATATACTCTATAATATAAACTATATAGTTATAATTTTCACGACTTATTCGGGGCCGGCCGAAATAAAAAAAAATAAAAAAATAAGACAATATACACAGGGCTTGCATTTGAATTTCATTTTACGTTATTTACAATCTAACCGTTTTACAATTTTTACGTTTATCATTTATCGTTAAAAATAATATCTATTATGGAATGGGCCGGATAATTAATGAGGAATATAATAAATTCTTGGATAGATTTCTTAATCATGTGGTATTTCTGTGAAGCCAATACTATTAACACTTTTAAGTAAATTGATTTTAAATTATTTCGTTTTGTGTTATGTTTTGTTTAATGATATATTATATATTTTGTGAACCGTTTCCCGTTTTAATTTCGATTACAAATATAAATTTGCGATTTAGTGGCAGTAACTACTAATAGACGTTTAATAAAAAGTAATAAATCAATAGAGTTAAAGTTGAGGTGACAATTGGTATAGCTTCAAAAACCGATTCCATTTATTACTCACCAAAATCTCGAACACCTGTTTCATACTCATCTTAGACCACTGAACGGCGAACACGATCCTATTACATTGAGATTACAGTTCATCGAAAAACTATACATTTGGTCTATTTTTCAATGTTCTGCCACACCTTTTAGACGTGAGGGGACAGAAATTTCGCTCCCACCGATGGTCTCCGGTTAATTTTGAGTTTTTCCATTTGCGCAATGTGTATACGACGCACCCTCTGTAGTCATCGTCCCTCGGTGGCCCTCCCCAAAGGTTCTACGTAACAATAATATAATAATATATGGGCTACTCTGCGCTGTTACAGTAAAGTTTGATTCAACTATTATTTTATTGCGCACTTAGACGATTACACATACATACATACATACACACACACACACACACACACATACACACACACACACACTAATAGCCTGGGCTTGAATGTTCTAAATATGCACTTAAAACTCGAAACACTGCAGTATTCAGTCCGGTTATTATTTTTGGATTTCCATGTTTTTTTCATCAAACATTATGATATAATAGATTGTTTTAAACAGATCATTTTTAATTTATAAAAATATCGATTCGATAAACGCTACTATTCACATCTACAATCATTCCTTTACAATAGACACGTGGTATTGTAAAATAAATATGGGCTTTATATTATTATTGGCCGTGATCAAGCTTCAAGATTTAAAACTAAATGAATTTCTATTTTTTTTTTTAATACGCGATGTTTGCACTATTAAAAGTTGAATACAATTATCAAACATGCGTTAAAAAATCAAAACGTTGATAAATATATATTTAAAATGAAAAAAACTCTTGATTTCAAGTAAAATACCTAAAGAAAAAAAACACTTAAAACGTTTGATGCATGATATTTATTTGTAGTTTACCTAGCAATGAGTCTGTGTTTTTTTTTTTATGCAAATGCAACAAATCTCAATCTGTAACAATTATAATAAAATAAATTTGCTATTATGGACATTTATTGTGAATGAACGCAACTTAATTCGTTAAGCTACACAACGATAAATACTATATACAATTTATGTTGCGCCATTTTAATTTTTATTAATTTAAAGAAGTGACGCCAATCAAATTAAGCCTCATCACTTAACGGTCGATATATTGTTAAATTTTAAATTTATTTATGAAATACACATTTAAATTCAAGAAGATCACAATTTCGTGGATTAATTTACTCTATATAATAATATGCTTTCAGAGGCATATTTACAATATACTATTAAAAATTACACCACACTTAGGTAGGCATGAAAACCATACTATTTTATTCATTTTTTACATTAGATTTGAGAATTAAATTCTTATCCGTATTACGCTGACGAGTATTAAATTGTTAACAGTTATTATTTCTAGGTTAATATTTACACTTTTTGTATGCACGCGAGTGGTTCATGAGGTGCTATATACTATTAAACGTAAGTGCCTATATCCATTTTGAATTGAAAAAAAATTGTCATCACTGTTATTTTTTAGAAAAAAAAACATTACTCGGCGCACGCAGTGGTGCGTTTAGCGATGAAGTAAAATTAATACCCCACCATAAAAGTCTGTCGCAATTCAATTTGCCATTTTTCAGGCATTTCGTTCTTTCCATTATTCAGATATGTCCATTATTGTGTGTTGTGTGCAACAAAATATTATATTTGCCTGCTTGGAAAATCAAGCGAAATCAAATATGTTAGATATTATATATTATGTTATATACGCATACGGTAAATATCTAGTATTCAATGCAAACATATATATTCAGACTAAATATATACATATATGTTATGTCTACTAAATATACACAAATGAGAGATATTTCGAAATATATACAGTTTAATAAAACGTCGCAAGGCGGTATGAAGGCAAAGTGAGTGATTAAATATTTTTATAATTTAATACCTACTTAATGAAATGATTATTATTATTGATAATTTAATTGCGTTCCATAATATTTAAGCTTTGAAACTGAAGTCGAATTTCATACATTTAAATAAACAACAGACATTCAATGCGTTTGTTATTTATGGTTAATTAATAGTCCCGAGTAATAAAAGTTACGGTTTATTGCGAATTCCAGCCCGAGTATCGTAAAATAAAAATTTTAATCGCATTACAAATTTACATTAAAAGCACGTGTTGTAAACAATGTTACCTAAATATAGGTTGTGTTGTTATAAGATCGAAGGTTCAATTGTATTACAACTTGAGGGTTCTATTTTTTTACTGTTTTGAATATCAGTCAAATTCAATCAAGTTATTTGCTTTAAAACATTAAAACAGAATGCTCGCAGAGGCGCAACTATAACATAATATAGTCTACAGCAGAGGACTAATTTTATTTTTTTTTGTCCCATTTTTTTACGTCATTTGTGTGAAAACGTCCCTTACGTCCTGCTTACTGAGTTTGTATTATATTTGTACCTAAGTGCATTACAATGAATATACATTTACTACGACATCGGCAGTAGCATCGAAAAATAATCTGCAACTGCAGTAATCAAAATCACATTCCAATAAAAATTGTCCGTCTTCCGAATTCAATAATAATCATATATACATTTCAAATATGTATCGTTATTCTTTCTAATAAATTATTGCCAACCTCTTTTTTGATAGTAAAATTATCGACGTTTAAGAAAAAGTCTCTTAGCATAATATCTGAATCTTAGTTCAATAACGTGTGTCTCATTGAAGTCAACATTTGTCGTGACTTATAATCCATTAAAATTATATTCTACTAAGCGCCTCAAGTCCCCTCCCGGTTGCAGCATATTATAATACGCGCTTGAATTTTTGAATTAAAATTTAAATAATTAACTCGATACAAGTTAAAACGAAACCGTCAGCATTGTATATGTGTAAAAATCAATAGTACCTACCTACGAATCGGTGTCGAATAAAAAAAAATATATGAATAGGTACCTACTGTAATATTTCTTTTAATATTTTGATATAATACAGGTACGTTTCTCATATCAATCACGACGATATCAAATAATATGTATAATATTGCAAAATCATCAATCATTATACTATCTATTATTTATGCGGTACATATACTACATACATATAGGTACACATATTCGTGATTATTTCAGACATAATTATTTAAAAATTTACTCCATTCAAATATTATAAGTATCAAACAAATAATAATATGTCTTGATTTTTTATAGATAAAAAATGAATAATTTTTTTTTATTTAAATAAATTGAAATTAATTATAAAAAAAAAAAATATGCGTATGTATACATTATATTATATTAGACTCAGTGTATGAACATTTAAATAATTCTTTATGTTATTTAATAATTAATGATTAAAAAATAGTGTCGACGAACTGTCCGAGCACCAAGCGTGTAAGTACTTTATAAAATAAAGTATTCCCTGGGCACAAAACAAAATATAAATAAAATAACGTCATATGCTGAGTTTTATTTTCAAGGGCTGTGAGTACAAATTGTACGCCTTGTAGTATAACATGGTAACTATAATTTTGCCTCATTAAAACGAAAATCGTTAAGCAAATACTGAAATGCTGAAATGTTAACTGAACATTGGTGGGTAAAACGAGAAAAAAAAATATTTTGCAAGTTAAAAAATTGTAAACATAATTATTTTATAAATAAATACATTTTTAAATTACACATAGAGTCGGTTTCACATTTTAATGCACTCGTTGAAACAACATTATTCTTTCTTTTACCAGATTTACCACGTTTTAGTGCACCACGCCGCCCTCCACGGAATATTATGTGATTTATACCTTCTCTCTCGACAAAACGGTGTTTTTGTCGTTTAATTACGGGCGAATAGAGCAGTATACAATAATAATAATAATTTAATAAATTATACACTTTCGGTTCGTTGTGCTGACAGCGATATTTGAGGGGTGTCCCGATATGTGTTTTGTTACGGTTAGCAATGACTGCGTTTTTAAACCGTATAAAGTGGACAACTTGTTTTTAATGTCGCGTCGCCGAGGTTTTCGTCGGCAGGAATCTAAACACGGTGTAGCCATAAATGTATTTTTCGTCGGATCTCGTTGAAAACGCCATATATAGCAGAAAAAAGACGTCTGCAGTGCTGCGGGAATGCATTTGATAGATGACTTTTGTTTTATGGTGTAGGGGTGGGTGGGGGAATCGGTAGGTGGGAGAGAAGCGGGGAAAACCTACGGTACCCGAAAAGGTCCTTATGGAAATAAATATATTTCTTTTTCTCTCGCTATATACATATTTATATTTTTATATTTATATGCGTGTGCGTTTTTTTCCCTCTCGTCCGCCGGTCGTAGAAAAAGCTGCAGGGTCGCGTCATTTCAATACTGCGTGCACGCCATTTGACCGAGTTAATAAAAATACCTCCCCGAGTGGAAGGCATAAAGAACAGCAACTTCTTCTCCCGAACAACTACTGCCGTATTCCACAGTTATAATATTATATTTTATAGATTTTTACACGGAACGAACGCGAGTCTTGCGAGACATTAACAACGTGACCCGAAATATCCAGCGCATAATTGTAGTCCCCTCGCGCACACCTATGCGCAGTAACGGCATTAGCTTTCAAACAGGTTTCCATGAATTATTACCGAACTGATTTTCGAATTTTACGTGAATTAAAATTGCATAGTCTCGGAAAATATGATGAATTTTAAACTAGCAAGCGAAGCGCCCGTCCAACGTCATAACCTTTCCAGTCACACGAACGCCACTTTGACTTATAATTTATGCACGGCCATTTGCCGTTTCCTTCTGCGTATAATGCATTATAACGTGCACACGCATTTTAGCAAAAAATGTCGTCGTCCATTTCTCAATCCGTTGCCGCCGCCACCGTTGCATTCCCGCAAAAGCTGCAGGTAACTCAATTGTGAACGAAATGTACATTTTAATCCATAATTTTGCGAATTGTTTGTCGCACAGAAATTTCTTCAAAGCAAAAAAAAATTGTGTTTTAAAATAAAATTAATGACGTTCTTCGGTTATGCTATATTTTCTCGGTGTACTTAGTTCATTTCTTTTTATCTTAAAAGGTTGCAATAGTCGAGCATAAAAGATGTGTCAAAATACGTTTACTGTTGTTTAACAAAAGCTTCTTTTTTTTCCATACTGCTGCAGCACTGACCCTTAAGCCATCACCCCCTTTCGCTTACTACCGCCGCCGTCTGTCTACCGATCAACCCTTAATGCCGCCTGATCCTTTAAAAGGATGTGTCCGCAAAGGATGTCGGCATGGTGTAATGGGACCACCAATGTCCTTACTTTTGACTATAATGTGAGGCCAGGAAGTCATAATGATGGCATGCTTTTATTTTCTTCGCGTTGAATCGATCTCATCGCTAAATGGTTAAATCATAATATGAAATAACGGTCTAAATAAAATGATAATAATATTATATATTACAACACTGCGAGAGCAGCGCAGTATAGTTAGGTATGGATTTCGTTATTGTTGAAATCACAATAATATAATACTGTTCTAAATACAACTCACGTAGAAGTATATAGATTCCTGTGAAAACACTTTGTTATATTCATAACAAATCCATTACACTCGTCAGATTTCCATTAGATATAATCGCCGTAGCACATTGATTTATTTCTTTCCAATTTCTGACTTATGATTGAATGGGATTTTTAATATTTTATATTGACTTAAGATAAACCTCTGAGCTTATAAGATTATACGTATGGATAATATTGCATAATGTATGTATTCGTGTGAGTTGAACACTTAAACTGATCCATCACAATAACTGATAACAATATACTCGTTTATCACACTTTAGGTATCTACTACAAAGGAAAATTCAAAATCGAATGTAATATATTAAAAATCTAAATTATTTTGATATGATGTCGCAAGTATGATGATCACATTTGATTGAAGACGCTATATTATTCTTATAGAAATCGAACACAAGTCTTACAGGTATAATACTATGGAATGTATACATGTTTTATCAGGTCAAAAATCAATTATTATTTAACATACATTATATTACTATAAAATAATGTAGGTAATAATAAAAAAATGTGTTTTTTTTTTTATATCTTTGAAAATTCTACAAAAAAAATAGTAATACATTCGATGATATTAATAATAAAAATATAATTCAAAATGAATTTCGTTTCAGAATGAATGCAATAATTACGATTTCAAATACGAGCTTAACGATCTTATCATATTTTAAGACTTCACACGCGTTGTGTTACCTATCTGTTAATGTGTCATACCTATTATATAAATGTATTAACTTTTGAAACTCTATCGTGATCGAATTCTCTATTATCGCCGTTCATTTTTACAGTGTGAACAATTGTTATCTCACGTTAATCTTTGGTCGTTTCCAATTTTCTTCGACAAACAGTCCCAGGAGAAATTACTGACGATCTGACCAAACTTGAATGGCATTCCAGCATCTTCGATTCGTAGACCATTCTGTGGTTTTATATACTTGTTTTGAACTATCTTTTTGCCATGAAATCAATACTAAACGAACGCCATTACATTTTTAGAGAGTTTTAAAAAAACACTTGAAATACGTCGTTTTATATTCACATTATTAGTTATTCCAAATAAACTTTCTAATTATTCATATTTATTGCAGGTAGGTAGGTAAGTAGGTGTACTGAAGTATTTTATTAATTTGAAATTTAAATTTCACCAATAATTAAAAACTAAAAAAAAAGCATACTTTCATTTTATTTAGTCATTTAAATGAAAATATATGGGTAGTTTATAAAAATACATAATTAATAAATGTTTAATATTTGAATTTTGTCGACTCTCTATTTTATATATTTACGAAAATCTTATAAAAGAAATAAATCGCTAAATACACGGTACTCAGTTAGTCATTAAATTTATGATTCGTATAAAATTAAATAATACTGAATATTATATAATGCACCGAAGTAATATTTTATCGGCGAATAAATAAACATTATAGAAATAAGTCTATCTCTGAGTGTAATTATTAAACGGACGTATTACGGATTTAATAGAGTCTAAGATGATTTGGTAACCAATGAATAAAAAAACACACACACACACACACATACACACACACACACATATATATATATATATATATATTTATTTTATAAATCGACGTGAGCAATATTCTGAAATAGGATGAATAATTTCCGGTCAAAATATTTATATCACAGTAAATAGTGAAGCCTCTTGTGCGCTAAACGAATATATAATATATAGGTTGATTTAAAATGCACGTTAATTTATTGATTCAAAATAGAGGAAAATTTATGATAAGGAAGTTTTTTTTATTTAGAAACATCTAAAACGATCTGTACATTTTATAACTTATTACAATATTTTAACAGGGTTTTGAGCGGTCGAATTTAGAAATTTATAACAACTTTAAATATCTCTCAAGCATAGAGTTTTGCATCGATTAATGTTGTTCGAGCACTAAAATGTATTGAAAAAATGTCTTCATATTATGATATTTGCAAAAAAAGTATAGGTTCTCATTTGAATTTCTTCAGTTGACCCCCAATAACCCACCTAATATATTGTAAACAATTATAAAACGTACAAATCATTGTAGATGTTTCTGAATTAAAACACTTTGGTACTATACATTTTTCTGTATTTTAAATAATATTTATGCAATAAAATGGCTGTAACATACATTATAATTCGCCCTGTATATACAAATATAAGCGATTTGACGAATAAAATCGACTTGATTTAATTTATTAAAGTAAAATAATATGTTGAGTTATAATTTAATGGCAACTCGGTTTTAAGTTAAGAAAAATACGAACTAATTTCTAAAAGTGCTTAAGTATTAATTATTTTTAATTAGGTACCGCTGTATTGCGTCACACATAGTGATTGTACAATAAAGTGTTTAAATAATATACATTATAATTTCGTTAAACATTAGTATAATATATTCCGCGATATCAACATAATTCATAATATGTCTACGCATTAATCTTACAATTACTGTCGTGGTGCGGCGGATAATTAGGTAATTACATGTTTATGTATCGAACGAATTATTTAATCATGAAATACTGATTGGTCGATTTCGATTTAAAATCATTCTGTACAGCGTGATTGAATAAAAGAAATATTAAACGCATTTTCGATTTCAACTACATGGCTATAATGGTACCTATACCTGCCTACACGAATAAACATGATTTCAATATATTGTTATGAGAATAGAATTACAATGATTACGATATTTGCATATCGTTTTTCAAATATTCAGGTAAACAAAAAAAAGCGTTATTGCAGTGGACACTTAAACTATTTGTACACAACATTGTTTTATAACAATAGCCACCTGTTGCTTTACGTGCACACAGTATAATATACGTAATTACGAAGCTCGAAGAAAGTCTGAAACGAGGCTACCTTATACGTCATAATAAAAATTATTATTATAATAATATTGTGCATTAATAATTCTGTTTAATATTTCATAATATTATATACGAGATACGTGCTACAGTCGGTTTACGTTTTCCGGTCAAACGTATCGCTTGTGAAACGTGTGCGATGAAAATATAATATTATATTCATATCGTCCGCCCCGTTGGCGTTCCTTCGCGATATTAAAATATTTTTTGTTATTATTATTATTATTATTATTATTGTGCTATACCCAAATATCGTAGAAAACCAGTGACGTTTCCGACGGGTAATCATAATAATATTATATAATATAATATCGTTCAATAATGTCTGTAGTCGTAAGAGTGGTCCATCGTTTACATCATATAATGTTATAATATGGGACGATTCAAAATTGATGTTACAGCCATTTTATTGTAAAAATATTCAAAATACAGATAAATGTGTATGGTCCGAAAGTCTATTGATTTAGAAACGTCTAAAACGATTTGTACGTTTTATAATTTTTTACAATATATTAGGGGTTCAACTTTAGAAACTCGAATGAGAGCATACAATTTTTTTGCAAACATAATATGAAGACATTTTTTTAATATGTAATTTTAGTACTCGGAGAAAAATTAATCAATGCAAAACTATATATGCTTGAAAGATATTCAGTTTTTATACATTTTTAAAGTCGACTGCCCAAAACCTCGCCGCTAAAATATTGTAAAAAATTATAAAACGTACAAATCATATTTCTAAATCAAAAAATTTTTATTTCGCACATTTCTCTTTGTTTCGAATCAATAAAGTGGCCGTATCCTGCAGGGTATTTTGAACCGGCATATATTTCGTATAAAACAATGATGACTTATATCGTATACTAATACTGTGTTTTTGGTTTTGCAGTATTGCAGCACACACGCAGCAGCAGGACAACGAAAGAGGATCGTATAGGGCCCAAAGGATAATATTAATATAATATACGAATCGCCGCCACCCCGCGCAGCCATGCGGTGGAGGTGCGGAGGGGTTCGTGATTTTTCCATCGTCCTGGCCGCCGCTTGTTTTATCGGCCAACTGACGCTCGGCATCCACATAAGTAAGTCGTAACAATATTATATATTATTATTATTATATCGGAGCACACCTCTCGCCGCCACTGCCGCAGTACATAACAAAATATAATAATATTATAACGTTGTGTGTGTGAGAGAGACGATCCGAGTCCATCTGGCGAGAGATCGCGTCATATCGTTCCCCGCGCGCTTTGTTCGCCACGACCATCGTCGTCGTCGTCGTCGTCGTCGCCGGCTGTCGACCACCACCCCTTTGCGCTCACTTATTCACCCACTCCCCTTCACACAGGTTAATAACGAAACAATAAAAACTTTTGCCGAGTGTACGGCATAGGTGAGTGTGCGAGGGTGAGTGTCAGGGAGAGGGTGGATTTTTCACGTTCAAACGCGCCCGCGATAGTCGTCCGCACACTTTACCCTCCGCGGTTCCGGAAATCCGATTTCAGGGTAGGTCGGCAGATGTTGGTGGTGGTGGTGGTGGTGGTGAAATTTTAGCGGTCTCCCATTCGCCCCTTCCCGGAATAATAAAGCCGTTTTGCTCCCGCGTGACCATTAAATCCAAAGTGCACCGTCGCCGCCGTCACCATAGTGCTGCAGGGTATCGTATAACGCTCTCTGCTGTAAACGTCTTCCCGACCTTAGGTGTCCACTCGATGTGTACACACCCCGTGTTATATTATATATCTAAGCCGAGAGTAGTGTATAGTTTGAGCAAAGGCGGCCGTGGTCACGACTCGTGACGCGGTTTGTTTCGTTTTATTTCTCTCGGGAACGAGACCCGGTAGCTGGTATACAAATTTAATCGACAGGTTGTATAACCGGAGCGTCGAGGTTTCGATCGGGGGACCGTCGGAAATGGTACATCGAGAAAAAAAATTGTCAGGGCATCACGCCATACTGAAATCGATGTCAACTCGACAACGATAATTTTCAAATATTTTATACCGATTATTGTTGTCGTGGCACTAACTGCTAATGCTCTTACAATACTGCGGTGTGGTTAAAATGGTCGATGTACTGTTATTATAAATTATTATTATTATTATTTTAAACACCGCTTCACAATTTATTAGTTTGTTTTCATAGTTTAAAAACTATAAACTAATATACAATTTATGATAATTTACTATCTAAATAATGAAACGTGAATTTCTGCTAACAAATATATCAGGGATACTGCAATGTATATATATTGTATAATGTAAATAGTACAATATTTACAAACAATCAAAGGAGAAATGAGATGTTCACAAGTTTCATTATTTAAAAATAATTTATATCGGTTATGTATATACTATATACATATATTTTTATTCGGGAGAAAGATAATCATCGTCATCGCGGGCGTTGGGAGTTGATTGTTTTTGACAATAAATATTTTACATTATTAGTGTGGTATTTTTTTCATAATATTATGCAGTAAAAATGACACAATAAAATATTAAATTATATATAAAATATAGTTTTAATAATATCAAAATCGGTGACGAGTTTAGATAGTTTTACGTTATATTGATTTAACCAATTCGGTTTGACGGAGGACGAAAAATAATAATAATATGTTAGGTATTAGAATTTCTTGTCTTTTGGGTAAAATTACACATTATTAAAACCTATTGGTTATTTTATATCGCATTCGTTCCTATCCAGTTTAAATTTTTTTATTTTTTTGTTTGATTCTGAGTAAATCGACGCATTGTCTTACAAGTTATCCAATTGTCTTTTAAAACAAATTGCCACATTACTTGTTTCAAAAAAACGTAATATAATATAATATAATATAATATAATATAATATAATTTAATGATATGCTCACTACAAATATTTTGGTTTAAGCGATGTGTGAAACGAACGATGTTGGTTTATTGGTATATTACCTTCGCCAATGGTTCTCAAACTTTTACGACCACAACACCCTTAGAAAACGGTTTGTGAAACCTCGATGTCTCCAACTCAACCCCAATTAAACTTTATTTTCCAAGTATAATTCAAAACAATTTTTTCAACATTCACGTAAAACTGCAAGCGAAACCCTTGAGATTGTCCTCCGGAACCTTAAGGTTCACACACTTTGGAAATCGCAGACCTACGCTACCAGTCGTATTCGATCAGTTAGGTATTTACGTTGTCTCGGACTGTAATAATGTTCACCCAACGTGGTGGAAAAACAATGATGGTCGGTGCACCTATGGAAAACGGAAAAAAGAAGATTATTATTCGGTAGTCCCAATATAAGTCGATTTGTCAATTGTTTAAAACGTCCCGGACGAGAGACTGCAGCGTAGGTATGGGATATAATATTATTATAATGAATGACTATGAGCGGGAGACGAACATTTCGAATAATAAGCTCAATACAACTCTTTGTCGGGATTAAAATTAGAGTTGTTCGAAGGGCCGAAGCAGTGTACCGAACGCACACAAATAATATTATAGTCACACTACGTAATGGATTTCCGCAAACAAGAGTGTGCGTGTGTGTGCATCAGGAGCACGCGGCTATGTTTTAAATTATCGCCGGACGGTCTTTGAATAATTTAGCCGACTTCGTTATTACGAGTCCACGAAACATACAAGTGTCCGTTAATCTGATCGCGTAAGAGGATTTCGGATTATATACGACTCCCCCCCTCCACTTACCGCGCGTGTGTGTATATTATATTGTTTTTAAGTCTGGGTAAGAGTAGGAGCGGCAGGACATGTGTAAATGGACACAAAGGCGGCGGCGGCAGGGTTTTATTTACAAAGTACCTATATATTGTAATATATATATATATATATACGAAGAAAAAAAACCAAGGGCCCTCTATACTTTTATTATGCGTACGAGACGGGACATAATGAAATATATGATGGCAAAAAAAATGTATACATTATGCACTCGCTTTATTTACGAGTATTTTTTCACGCGTTCTCCTTCCTTCGGGGCACGGCAGTCGTTGTAGTGGTAGATGGGTGGGAAAAAAAGGCTGAGAGAAAATCCCTCCAGTAGCAGCTGGACGTTCAAAAGCGACTCGGCGGTGACGTACGAGGGATGAAAAACATTGCTGCACGAGTAGCGGTGTCGGCGGTATAGATGGTTACCATGGTTAGGTTAGGGTGAAAGTATGGCTATATGGCAATAGTATATAATAGTGGTGCGTATTGGTTTGGGGGTGTTCGGTGCAGTTTTCTAAATGGTTTTTCACGAGTTTAACATTAAAAACGGTTTATGCTAGCCCTGTTTCGGTTTTTTTGTTGTCACTATTATTATTTCAATTATTATTATTATCATAAACGAAAAATACACGTTAAGTTTATTGGAGAACTCGATAATTCACCACGTGGGTAATTGAATTAACCACTCGAGTACTCGACTCTAAAGGGCCCCCGTGACACATGACCCGAAAAAATATCTATGGGTGGATGGACGAGAAGAGAATCGACGCCAAAGTGCTTTATCTTAATAGTTTTCTGTCACCCTCGACCGTTGTGTCAACTTACTGATAGTAGCCCCGCACAACCACCGCTAGCCGACTCTGTCATCTCTGCCGACGTAAAAACACTCAAAAGCAAATTTCCCCGACAAAGATTTTCGAAACAAAAAAAAAAAACTCAACTAAAACTTTTAGTTTTTAATTTTTTCAATTTATTGAACCGTGAAATTTGAGTGGGAAGCCGAGTGCAGATGTCGTAGTATTTACTAATTAAGAATGGGGTGGTTCACAAGTATAAAAAAATGACAAAACTTATCATCTTATAGTTTTAGAGATTTTTCATACCCAGTTGAAATTTAAAAAAAAAATAGTGTCATAAATAATATAGTTATATTTTTGTTTCGATAAAGAAATTTTTTCGTTGACGTTTTCCTTCTATATAATAACATTAATTTCTTTAAACTTTAATATAGCCTTTTTAGATTAAAAACAAAGAATTTATTGATTTTACAATAATGTGTGTGTTTTTTTTATCTATCATCATATTTTGTAGCAGTAAAAATTTAAACTACCACTTTGATAGTAATTTTTACTAGAAACTTTCTATTAGCTAGCTATACACTGATCTATTTGATATTTTGGGAGATAGAAAGTAAGGAATTCTCCGTATTTATCTTAGTAATTGTGAAAAACTACGAAAAATTTGAAGAAATAAAAACAGGAATATTACTATATAGTTATGATCAAACCAATTTAATTTTTTTTTATTCAAAAAGGAATAACTGTGAAGACTAGATATTTTTACCGATTATTACATTTTCTAGACATGATACAAATTTCACCAATATTTTGGTTTTTATTAACTTCTTATAGACATTCTAGTAAAATATTTATAAAGACTTTTTGATCTCTATGAAATTCTTTTTAGATTTTTCAATTTATTTTTAAAAATACAAGCAGAACGACTTCCTTGGTTTTTGTATTTGAAAGAGACATGAACATTGTTATTTTAAATTTCTGTCAAAAATGATCTTGGAAAAATAATTGTTTATTACCAATGAGAGAATCGTTTCGAATATAGGACCATAGTTTGGACAATCAAAAAAATTGTAATAATACAATTTTTATTAACAGTTCTCGACCTAGCGGGCGTAATTACTCACAAGGAATCAAAAAGGATTTTCTGAGGGGTAAATATAAAACTTATTATTTTTCTTGTAGATATGTATTATAGGTACCATGTAAGTATCATACGTATGTACTCCGATCGTGGTATTATAGTTATACAATCCATGTTAAAAAGCTTTGGGGATTACATAAATGTCCTAATGACAAATATTATTCATTTTTTTTTGTATTTTAAACTAAACTTTTTTTTTATGGGTGGTATTTGCTATTATTTAACTCGATTTATAGGTAATAGTCTCAAAAAGGTTAGAATCTAAATATATATATATATTAGTGTATTCGCCGTTTAGACAGAATATAATACATTTAACGCGACATTTCCTCGGTCGTAATATTATAACATCTCGTGAACACGACAATAACGATATTTCGAACGATTGGGGGAAAACATTTTTCCGGTCTGGTTGTCAAAACCAATATTATGCTCCGTTCTATCAATGAGTATACGTATACAGTAGGTGCTCTATTATACGCCACCGAAAATCACGTGGTATGTGTTGAGTTTTTTGTCGTGAAAATCGATTTAAAACAATGGATCGATGTCCGTGAGTAATAATTATTAGGGCTTAGGTCTTATGCTATTATTTGTACAGTTCGATATAAAATCTAGCAGAGTGTTACGGAGGAGGTGTATGTCACGTTACAACAATTACAATTATGAAATTTGAAAATACTTTTATCGATGATTTAAAAAAAGAAATAAAAGCTTATTTCCAGTTTTTCTGCTTTTTTACATCATAAAAATATCTGCTTTATGACGACGCAGGCCATCACTGACCGAACACAGACTTTTCAAAAATGCATGTGACCGATACCAAATTCTCTTTAGGATACCTATAAGGATTGAAAAAATAAACTATAAACATCCTCCAAGTTTAATGGAATAACATATTGATGTAACTTTTATTGAAAACGGTCCAGTAGCAAATCATCCACAACGAGATTCTTTAACCTTGTCCATAAGTCAGTGGCTAGCAGGCCGAGACCGAGGCAACTGCCGACAAATAGGAGGATTGCTTAATCGTGGCCGGTCATGATATTATTTTCCGTAGGCGGAGTTTTTTCCAAGCCCGTCTCCTGCAGATCGTTCTCAAACGAAACGTTTTGAAACGCTTTTCATTTTCCGCGTCCTCGTTGTTGATTGTCGTGACGTATCCCACAGTCCAGTTTTTCAGTCGAAAATGTATCGATCTTTAAAAAATAATCAACCATTTTTGCGTCGCCAAGTGCATTTACGTCTTAGCGAACTTCGGGGTGGCAACATTTTGGTGAAACAAAATACGAACCACCTTAATATAATATTACCATCTCCTGCAGCTACTCTGTGAAACGCGATATCCGTTTTCTAAGAATATTATGACACGGGTGGCTCGTAAAGGTAGGATATGCACATCAGTCATCCTCCATATTGTTCGCGGGTTTCTCGTAATTTGCAGTCATGGTGACAATGACATGATGAAACGCTTCGATGACATTTATCTATAAAATGTATTAAATTTAGGTAACGTCTGCAAATAGGGTCGTATATTTTATAGACTTAGCAATCCTTTTTGAAATAAAACAATCACCTGACAAATACACATATAAATTATTATTGTTCGTTATCGCTGCACCGTATTATATTTATATTACATGTAGTCAAATCTCATAAAATTATATTTTACACGTACCAGATCTACAGTGTTATTATAATATTAATATCGTAAGAGCCGATTGCAATACGATCGAATAGAATGCGAATTTCGTATGGACTACGACGATTCCTCGTATAGGTACAAACCTTATTACTAGGGCTAGGAACTAAATGCAATAAAAAAATAGTAGAATATGCATTTGATTTATTAAAAATATTCAAAAAAATATGAAAACAAATAAAACACAGAATACAAAAAATAATTTTTAAATTCTAAAATATTAAAAATATTATTATAAACTATTAATGTTATTTAAAAGTATTAGGTGCATAATATAATGGTGTGGTATTGAACGTTTTCAAAAATAAAAATCCATGTTAGATCTTAGTATTTTTTTATACTTACTAAAACTATATTCAACATCACATGACGACATTTTTGTGTTTTAAAATGTTTGGATTACTCTAGGAGTTAGGTTGTTATGATATTTATCCAGATTATAACCATTTTTACATTATACATTTAACATACTTATTATACATCTATACCCATATAAATACATGGGGTTTTTTGTTTTTTTGAATTGATAATATTCTATTTTCTTTTTTTATCAACAATTAAAATATATTTAAAATAATTTACAATTAAAAATACAATTTAAAATATACCATAAAACAGGCATTTTATGCCTGTTTTTCTTTAGGTGTTTATTGTTAAAATGTGCAATAATATGCATTTTATTCAAAATATGCAAAAATATGCAAAATAAACTAACCACTGTTTGCTTCAATATCATGTAATTCGTGGACATTTCAAACAAAAGCAGTAATCAGAAGTTGCAAAAATAATATGCCAATGCATATAAATTCTAGCCCTACTTATTACTATTTAGATCGGTGGTCACAAACCCACGACCTGTATGTGACCATCATAACAATTTCGGTGGAGAACCATTTCGAAAATTTGCGGAATCGTGAAGATTTTAATAGCCATTGGTATATACATATACGATTCTGTATGATTTTATGTGCAATGTTGCCATTATATTGTTTGCTCTTGTTTTTATAAATAATAAGTAGTTATTCCCAAAGCATATAACAAATAACAAATATAATATAATTGACTAATGTATCATACCCAGTGCTTGGATTTGGAAAAAAAATGAAAGGAGGTGCAAAAGTGTAAAAAAAAATGTTCGTACCTGATTATTTAAATGTCTTATTGTCAATAATATATTTAGAAGAAGTACGCATAAATAATTTCAACCAAAAATCCATCGATTTAAAGTTATAATTTGTCAGTTAAACAAATATAATGGCAACGTTGCATTTAAAATCATGCGGAATCGTGTATATAAAATTAACTTTGTGGAATCGCGTATGTTTCTATCAATGGCTATTAAAATTATTATGAAAAATTTTTAATTTTTAAAAACTTACCGCAAATTTGCGGAATTGTATTGCAGTCAACATTTATTTGATGCGGCCGAGTAAAATGTATAATTAGTATAAAATTAGGCATTGTGCATAAAAACCACCAAGATGGCGTATGGACTGGAAAAGTTGTTTTAAAACGTTGTTTGTTTGTAAATACCTTATTAAATTAATATACCTAACAGTATTTAGAATTATATGAACTTAAATGATCCAAATCTGATATGACTCTATATTTTTGTTAGATATAAAATAAGGTATATTCAAATTGTTGGGCTCTTGAAACATTTTTATTTATTTTTTCGCCCTTGACATTAAAAAAGGTTGCCGACCCTTGATTTAGATAATAGTGCAAGTATGACACCTGTCAATTTAATATATAACTTTGACAGAGTGTACACTATGTGCTTATATATTTCCGATTGAGATGATATTCGCATAGCTTTTTTTTATGTATTAACTGTAAAAAACGTTAATTTATCGTTTGTTAATTATGCGTTTAAACACTATTCATATCAATAATATTTGATAACAATAAATTACCTGTAAAAAAAAAAAAATAATAATAATAATAATAAAAATTAAATATTACGAATTAAATCATTTTCCTGAATAAATAATAACTGATGATAGTTCTAATGATGAGTTGCAATTTATCAGTATGATTGTTTTCAAATCGATCCAAACTCGCCGTCGTTTTTTTCCTCAGATATATCCGAAAATATTGTATGAAATATTACAATATTCTTTATTATTCTTGAAAAAAAAGAAAAAAGAATGATCACTTTGCATTAAAAGGATGTGCTATCGAAAAACTGGATGAAAAAAAAATGCGATATTATATATGTGCTGTGTCTATACATCATGATTTTCTTTAGTATTTATTCCACGAAAAAAAAAACAAATCACTTCGGTGTGCGCACGTAACCGGCCATCTCTGTTGATGCATCGTAAATTATTATGTGAAACGCTTTTTACCGAGAAAAATAGTACTCATAATATTCTCTCACGGTTGGTAGCTGTTTATCAAACGTTTCAGTGTGATGTTTTCGTTTTATTCTATTATTTTTACTCTTGGAACGAAATATCTTTTTGAGACAATGTTAAACGAATTAACGAATTAAAAATTACGTTGTGTAACTTTAATATTTCTCGACGAGTTGAACCATAGCTTATTCCTTATATATTAGACATATTGTACAAAGTAATGTTACAATAACACAAGGTGCTACAAAACATTTTTTCTTGAAAGAAATTATCATTTTTTTTTTTGTATTTTTTACCTTTAAAAAAATTTAAGTTGACGACTTACAATTTTAATTTTATTTAAAATATTTATCTTAGAATTTCAATACATTAAATTCGAATTTTGAACGTACAGTTAGCGAGTTATAAGTATTTAAAGTTTTGATTAGTGGAGCAATGGACTAATACTTTGAGAGGTAACCGTGCACCACTCCACTCAGCTCATCAAAATTGTATTTGCTTATAACTCATAAGCTACTCGTCCGAAATAATATGATTGTTATATATCGAAAAAATCGGAAAAATATTCTGCTTCGATATATAAAATTAAAATTGCATGTTGTCATTTAAAAAAAGGAAAAAACTTAAAAAACTATAAGTGTAAAATATATTATTTATTTTAAAAAAATATTGTTTTGTAACGATTTGAAAGCATGTAAAATAAAATTTTGAAAAAATTCAACACTTTCCTATATAATTAGTGTTTTATGGTAAATAAGCTATCGTGTATTAGATGTAAACGTGTTAGTTTTTTAGTTTAAATTTGCAACATTTGCATGAACAAAATACTATTACTTTGTAAGTATATAGTAACGCACTATAGTTTATATTTATATTTCAATTATTGTCTTAGAAAAATATCTGAAAAGTATATTATTGTTTGGTTACTATATGATACATTTCCGGAAGAGGTAATACATATTATACTTGCTCGTCGTTTTCGATTTAGTGTTTACACTATGAATAAACCTGCAGCATCTTCGCGAAATATTGATCTTTGCAGGCTATTCACTAAACGCTTCGGTATTTGTACGTCGGCAAGCTCGATCCAGCTTCGATCCGGAATTCAACGTAGGTATAGACATAGGTACAACTAAGGGGGTACTTGGGGGTATTTCAGCATCATCATGCTTTATTTCAGCACCCTCTGGCTCCTGTTATAGAACACCAAAAATAATGTGAGAAAACGGCGGTTTCTTTATTTTATATAGGACTAGCTTTCTCGCCCAGCGTTGCCTGAGTCAAATATTAAGTTAAGATTAACCTGAAGTGATTTACATGCATCTAAACCAAACCTAGGTAGACAGTCCACTGCATTCGATCACGGACAATATGCGAGCAGTAAATTATCAGGTAGGCAATCCACCTGTGAGTGAAATCAGAATTAGGTAATACATGAAAGACATTGCGACGGTTGCCCGTGCCAAAGATTTGTTTTTTTCTATAAATTCATTTGCAAAAATGTGTGCATGATATATTCTTACTAATTAGAATACTTATAAAAAATATAACCATTGACAACTTTATAAACAAATATTTCTATCGTAAATCTTAAAATCCTTGTGTAAGCACCTCCCGGGGTTGAACCTCTACCTTTTTAAATTAACCTCTCTTCTTCCCAAAGGTCTAATCTATCTCTATCACAAATTTAATCGCAATCAGTTGAACGGTTTGGGAATGTATAAAGGTCAGACAGACAGGCAGACATTCATTTATATATATAGATTATTTTTTATTAAAAAAAACTATTCATAAGAGTATTTTCCTCACTTAAATTAGTTAGTTAAAATTGCAGTTACAATTCCAATAAGTTCTATAACCTGTGAACGTAGTTTTCTAAGTATGCAACGAATTAATAATTGGTTGAGGTATATTTTAAATATTTAAAGGGATGTTGCAAACAACATAAAAACAAAATCAGTGTTAGATAATTACAGCACAAAAACAAGGAAAATAATTTCGAAGTTAATTTAAATTATACAATTATAGTTGTTATGTGTTGTTAAATATTAAGTAAATAATTATAAGACAATTATTTACTTTGTAAACACAGCTTAGTGAGATAGGTATACATAATTTTAGCACCCTCTAAAATTTAGATCTATAGTTGCGTCTATACCAATAGGTAATTACAGACGTCGAATTCGATTGATTGATGTGTGGAGTTTCGGTAGTAATTCGTTTCCATAATCCATACGACTATAACGGATTTCATTTAAAAAAAAATACGCGTTTGAACCTCTTGAACGCGCCTGGGATAAATTGTTTGAAAACTATGACTGCATAGCTGTCATATATTACATTATACGCAGTATATAGTTGTAGTAGCAACGGATTTACATAAGTAATTCGATGATTTCGGTAAATTAATCATTAGCTGAACAGAAACACAACTATTTCGGAATGTTTAAATAGTTCCGTGTAAGCGCTTGTGATGATGATGGCACACGATAGTTTTAATTTCGATATCTTTGCTCGCTACAAGTTTACCGTGTGACTCGGGTCACAAATACATTTGATGGAAAGTTTAAAGCCAAATATTATTATGTAACATTATCATTCCCACGCGTTTTCTTACATCGCTGTAGTTCAAACTGCGCCTACTCGATTAGTTCATAAAAAATACACCTCGATTATCCGAAGCCCCGTTATACGAAGCCTCTATTATCCGAACTACAGTGGGCGTTTTCAAACGTCGCAGCATTCGTCAAATGAAAATTGATAATTTTGTCAAAAAATATACCATAAAAATATGTCAAATATTGTGTATATGTAATTAATAATTGTGTATGTTCCTAAATAATTAATAAAAATAAATTCTAAATAATGTAATTTAAATACATATAATAATAAAACTTTTATGTTTTTTTCGTGGTTTATAGGATTATAATAATATGAATTAAACATATATCAAGATGTAGATAATATGTACATATACGTCTACATATAATGCATTTATTAAAACAATTTTCAATATCCGAACTAGGCGCGGCCCCAATTAGTTAGGATAATCGAGGTTCTGCCGTATAATGGTTACTGCTGCTACGAGCATTATTCGAGTCTGGGACCACACTACGACGATGGAATATCATTTATTAGCAAGAAGTATTTTAAAATATGCTTCTTGAGTAAATGCAATGATTTTTTTTTTTTTTTTTTTGTTACAAATATTCATCATCTATTCAGTTAATATCTACTGTTTTTAAAATACGCAGCAGATCACGGCGGGCAATCGTCGCTTGACGTACGAGATTCGTTTGACGTAATTTATGGACTTTAACTAAAAGATAAACAGACGTCGAACAGTAGGTACGTCGTTAAAATATTAACAGAAGCGCTCGGAGATTTATATGCCCTGCTAGGTGTACGGCAGCAGAACCTAGCGAGTTATATTCATTATTTCGGAAAATGGAAATTTAACACACCCCAGAGTGATTTTAGAAACTTTGACGACTCACTGACGGAAACCTCTGGGACGTTTTGTTGTTGTACAAAAGTTTCTAATTAAAATTACCGCGTAAATTATCATATACTCGGGCACGGCACACACACTATACCTACCGCGCTACTGCAGTGACGTTCATGATGATTGAAATACACGTGTGGCCAATTTTTCGTGCAGCAGCAGGTGTAAAAACAAAATGTTATTAATTATTATTACCGTCGTGACGGTAAAACATTATGAAATTTTAGAACGGAGAGAGAGAGAGAGAGAGAGCGGGTTTAACGCCGTACAATAATGATAATATTATATACGCGAGTTAATTTAGCTTTTTGCCGGATTCCGTACGGCGGCGGCGTAAATGAAGTGCTGCCGTGTGCATTGTCTTCATGCAGTGTTAGGTTAAGTATCGATTGTTGACTGTTGTAACGTCCAACAGGCACGCTATCCGTAATCACTTGTTCGCACCACCGACACAGGAGCAGAGGGATTATTTATTGTGCTCCGGAGGGAGAAACAATTTTTTTCGCTCTTTTTTTTTTTCAATTATTGCTCCGACGAAATGTTGTAGTATATAGGTACTACGTCTCTCTTGTCGCGATGCTTTTTTTTTTCTGTTGCTTTCTTTTATCACCTCAGACACGAATACACGCGCTGCACGCCCTTCCCCGTATTTAGTGTCAAACGACCTACAGATAAATAATCTACCCTGTTTTAAAACGCTCATTCGGATTTATCTAAATTGAGGTTGTTCCGTGCACTCTATGGCAGCAGCAGCCCGGGAGAAGGGTCGGAACGACGAGATAAAGTATGAGATTAAAAAACTACGGTCTTTTCATATGCTATACTGTCTTGTAAAAACACGATAAATCTAGGTAGGTAGGTAGATAGGTAGTCTTTGGTCGCATCTGATGAACGCATTAATTTAACGATTTATTTTTGTAAATTATTAACTGCACAAAAAATACTGAACAGAATTTTAAATAGTTTTTTTTTTCAAACCAATAAGAAAGATTGGAATTTTTTTATAATGATAAATATTTGTACTCTGTATTCGATATATAATTATACTCAATTTACGTTTTAAATAGTGAATTGTAATACCGCGTAGTTTGAGTGATTTATTCAAAAACCAATGTAGAAAATAATCGAAAACACAATTTATTTTTCTGCATATACAAGCCAAAACTTCGATCACGAGTATGGTAAATATTTAAATCCATAAGATCATTTCTTCAATACTCGGGGGATACTTAGCCTTGCTAAATACTATATTTTAAATGATGCAAAACTCAGAACAAACACGTAATTTTCCGATGAACGTGTTGTTACTTTTCCGTCGTTGCTAAATTTAATATTTTTGTTCTATATATTTTTTTCATCCATCGCTGATGACGATTGTAGTTATCCTTAGACCGTTTTTCCTACACCTGCAGTTAATTAATTATATACTCATCAAATAGGTAGACATATTTTATCGGATAAACGATAACACTCAAAATCGGTGCTTGCAGTCGTCATAAATGACAAAAACTATTGAAATTTCTAAATTTAATTAAAACGGAAAACAGTGGACAAAAATAACTATTAAATATCACAAAACAAAACATAACGTAAAACTAAATAGGTAGTAGAATATCATCAAACGAAATAATTTAAAAATATCCATTTACTTAAAAATTACAAATTGTAGAAATATTAATTATTCCAAGCGATTTATTTTTATCGTAGCAATTAATCCAATAATTTGTTATAATATTCCGTATCTGGGCCATTCCCTGCATTAGGTATTATTTTTTGAGGAGGAGCTAAATAATTATGGTACCTAACTTAGTAGCGCCATTTTATATTTTTCTAGATGCGTCGAACAAATTAGATTGCAATACACACGAAACACGACTGCTAAAACTCAATTGAAAAATCAAAAATTTTTAAATAAGATTTACCTTTTATTATATAGAGGTTTTTTCAAAATCGTGGATGAATTTAAGAGTGGTTATTTTGTTATTAGAATCTCTATATTAAGCATAGACAGTAACCGCGTCTATATATTTGAACTGAAAAAGTATTAATTATCATCGTGACAAAAGTTTTCAGTGCTCACACGATATTATATTTCTTCAAAATTAGACAGAATTATAGTCACGTTATTTCAACAAGCCAAGGCCCAACAATTGAATTGTTTTTACAATCAAACTGGGGCGAATGCTCACTTTGCCTCCCCACCCCCTCTAAAATAATTCCACCACTGCTGAATAATACACAAGATTATTTCTCGGTGTATAAGATGCCAACAACTATGGTGGAAATCGATTAATAACTGTCTTGAAGGTCATTACGAATTATAGAGGTTTTGCAGCTCCTGTAACTATAAAGAAGAGACTTTGTCCGAGGATTCGAACAATAATATAACATTATTTAACAATAACAATTATTATCGCTGACGATAACTATTTAATAACTATATACGGACGATGCAGCAAAAGCGGTTGTAGTAGGTGCAGCTGTATACCGTTACGCGAGTTCGACAATAATGTACCGATCGCGGCGGCGCTCGGCCGATGGGAATTCGAGAACGTTTCCGATTTTTCGCATTGCGACCGGAAACACGCAAAGGATAGATACCGCCGACAGGGCGGGTGATATCCCGAAAAGCCTTGTACGACGGGGTGGCGGGGCGGGAAGGACCTATTAATGACCGTATACCGGATTCCTGGCGAGACCCACATGATCGTCCACCAGACGTCCAAAAGACCGCGGCCCCGCAGGATGGTTCGCATAGTTTCAACGGAATTCCGTGGTCGTGGTGGGCGGGTGTGCGTGCTAGAGTTTACGTATTTATACGGATGTTATCCTACGGCGCACAGCTTATATTATGTCGTTCGGTTCCACTGTAGCGGCGTGTCGTTCATAAGAGCAAATGCGAACCTTTGCGGCAGCGGCACACGGTGATAAAGACGAATAACGAAAAGGCCGCCGACTCGGAGAAACTACTCAGAAAACGTCGCTTCGCGGGGCCTTTGACAATGAAATCCGACCGGCGGCGACGAGAGCTGCAAGAGGTCTCTCGCGCGGTCCGGACATTCCGCGCCAAAGTTGTAGCGCCGCCGTCGTCCGCGCGGTCCTCGCCGAACCGGAAACACGGTTAACCGCACTCGCGGTATATGTACCTACGTACTCGCGTATCATTATACCTATATACCGAACAATATATACATACTTTGTTTTTGGGATCCGACCGCGGGGTTAACGCAAACAAATCAATTGGACGGTCTTCGTAGTTTTCGGTACGCGTACGACGCCGTTCTTTCTGGGGATGGGGAGGGAGGTTCAAACTTTCGAAAACGACCATGCTAAGTCCTCCCTCATTACGTGTATATAGCTGTATATTGATACGTCAGGAAGGTCAAGCGACCCTATGTACCGTGAGAATCCTTGCTTAGTTCCCGCCACCGAATTCGTTATTGTAAATTCCATTAGACACTTTGACATTTGTATTTTTATATTTTGTAAATAAGTTAAACCAACCCCTATGTCATCGAGACTAGGGCTCTGTAGACGGGTTGAATGCAATAGTTGCAAGCAATGAAAGTTTGAAACTTCAAAAATGCAATTCGAAACATTAATAATGCCGTATAAAATGCACAGCAAGTCCCTATTCAAAGAATCGTAATTTAAAAAATATAAAATACGTGTAAACTGTTTTAAATTAAAGATATTATTAATTAAGTACGACGTGCCACGTGCGTACCGAACGTGTAAAGGTTTTATCTATATATATAGATGAAAATTAAAAAATATTTCATGAAATGTATTGTAAAAAGTTTTAATTGATGGGAATTATTAAGAAAGAATAACAAAAAAAAAAAAAAAAATGACACAAGAAAACAACTAAAAATTAAAAATGGTAAAATTGCAAAATAAAAGTTTTAAATTTAAATTAATTGGTTTCTAATTCAAACTGTTTGTTAAAGAAGTTTATGCTATGCTAAAAATTATGCATTTTCTACAAATTCACAGCCATAGTTTTGATTATTTTATTACATTGTTATCAGCTGTTACCTATATTATAATTCATTGCATTGTAAATTACCTGACACTAAGTCCATAGAGCTATATAGGTACATGATAAAATATAATCAGTTTGACAGTCAAATGTAACCATATATGTTATATAATACGAGTATACTCATAAGACATTATTTTGTTCTTTGTTTTGAAAATGTCTTATCTCATTACACATAATAAATTGTTATCGATTTTCGTTGTGTTCTAAATGTCAATACAGAAAATTGTGAAAATCGCGACAAAAGGAAACAGCAGTTAAATTAACATATTTTGCTACCTTTTGCTTACGGACTAAGACATATTTTCTTTTCAAACTCTTAATCGGCACTATTGCTTCCGACTATAATTCCGACTAAGAAAATCATTAATTCCAAAACTCAATACGTTATGGCGGACAATTTGATTACTCTCAAATCTGCCAAGTTTAATGTTAATTCGATAAAGATTATATCGTTTTTTATTTAACTAGAGCAGTTTTGTTGCATCAGAGGACGACGGCTTTTGTTGTCTCCGTCTTACGATCGTTCGACGTGACAAAATTATCGTTGAACGATTCCGATTTTGTATAATAAGGTTTAATAGTAAAGCGAATTTGCCAATTAATTAATTATCTGTGTTTTTTTACGATATTTTAATTTTTAAGCGTGTTGTGAATTATTTTTATACCTTAATATTTTACACACTCACAACTTACTCGAAAATTCGAGTTTCGAAAAAAGCACAGATAATGTTTCGCCTTTACGTTTGGCAATATGTAAATTCTCTCAATTATATTATTAATATTTATTGCAACATAAAATTGGAACTGCTGAACAAAAATTGTATAAAATGTTGTACGTTTTTAAGGTGGGTGTAGCACATCTGTTGTAGTGTCCTGAACGATTAATAGACATTTCTATGATTTTATGATTCCTTAACAATGATATATTACAATATAATTATTTTTTCCTCGTGGTGTGTCCCGCAAACACAACTAAAATTTGAATAATAATAACACTGTATATGCTGGTTAACTTTTCAAAAATAAAAGATCGCAGGTGTTTGAGTTTTTTTTTTTTATGCCGATGGCGGCCTACTATTTGCAACTAATAAATAGCTAGGTAAATAAAGAGACACAAATGTGCCGGCCGGCGTAGGGCTCTAATAAACAAAAAATTCAAATAACAATAAAAATAATTCAATAGAAACCGTGAGGGGTAAGACGACGTTGACGGCGTTGACGTAAGACCGCGTAGCAATGGGTACAAGACGGAAAATACGCAAAACAAAAACTGACTCGCCGTGACGCACGCACACGGCGGTATCGCGACCGATTGTCCAGTCCGCGGTGTGGCTTTTTGTACGGTTCTTCACGTGCTCTATCAGGCCGGTCACGTAGACTCGCGAACAGTAATAATAAATTATTATTAGACCTTTTCTAAAAATCATTACAAACTTTTGTATTTTATCCAATATGATAATTGTTATCACGTGCATTAGTCTTCATAGCTGAACTACCTAATCGTTTATTTAGTTTAATTAAATTTGTTGATAAAACAAAGTTATATGCGCATAGGGTTTATTTTTATAAAACAATATCGAAATATTCAAGTTTCAATTCTCGGGGTTCAGGAATGTTTTGAAAGTTTAAAAGCGTCCGAGTTATTGTATTTTCAATATAGGTGCGTAGCTCAAAAAATATTCATTTTCATTTTTGAATTTTAAAATAAAAAAACTAAAACTATGTTCACCGTTTATTGCTATTGACTTTCGTAAATGTTATTTTTTTTTATTTTATGAGTGTGAATAAAATACGGTATCTAATACGCGGCAATGGGGTAAAACCACTAAATAATAATATTTTGTATCCTTTTTTTTGCATTAAACCCAGTTTAATATAAAATCATGATAATTTAAATCAAAATCAACGGACGAAATCAGCCAATGACCATTATTATATTTTATTAACGACATTATACAAATAATATCAACTATCTAATATAATATTATATATATATATATACGTTTTCTTTGTTACATTTTTCTGAAATCTCGTAGGTTATATTTGCATTCCAACTCCCAACCACTTACATCAAATCTTTATACTGTCGTTACCGACTCGGTGATTAGAAGACAAATGAAAACAACGTTTATCTAAAATATTTGTTCTATAAAATAAAGTTAAAATAAAATTATGCGTTTAGTTTTTTCTAAAAAAATTGTATTTTTCTTTTATTAAATATTTACTTTTACTGCGAAAACCCTATAAAATGAGTAGTTTTACTATTTGTTCGAACAAATGACTATAATGTAATAGTAAATACCCACTTACTCGTATATTATAAAAACTATTTCATGATAATTATTATTTTATATATTTAAATTTTTTGATTAAAAAAAGTAAACAGCACAATATTATCTTCGTATAGGAATAAAACAATCAATCTACAAAATACAACAATATTCTATATAGTAAGTACTTAAGCTGTATTTTACAAACTGCAAACATCATATTTTAATGTTGACTTTGTAACAATAATTGCTATATTATTATCTGGAGGTATTAAATTCTATATAAAACCGTGCATGTCATATATTGATATTATTACTGTGTTGAACGTAATGAAAAATTTTAATTCCAGATTAATTTACATTATTTTATACCGAATAAATAATAATATCAGTGCGATACGTCAAATGAGTTTATATAGATTCATATTATTATCAATACAAAAACATGAGACCTTCTTTTAAACCTTAATTGAATCTTATAATTTTACACACCACTACATTATCATAAAATCAGGGCTTGCATTAGAAATTCAAATTTCGTTTTGAGTTATTTACAATCTAAACGTTGTACAATTTTTGAGTTTACCATTATATTTTAGAAGTAAAACGTTATAAAAAGTCTTACGTTTATCGTTATTCAGAATTTATAGTTATTTAGAATTAAAACGTTACACAACTTTTGCGTTATCGTTAAAAATAATGTCTAATGCGGAGAATGGCTCAGATACTGAATATAAAAAAAATCTTCGATTGATTGCTAAGATTGATTGTTAAATCACTTGAAATAGATATTTCTACGAATACAATATTATAACTAAGGCTGGGACATATACGTTTCATGTATTTTTAAATCAGAATAAGAAGATTTTATTTTACATTACTTTGGCATTTTTGAAGTTTTTGAATCCAAAATTTGAATTTGAAATTGTATTTTAATATTTTTATACGGTTTTTATACAAGTTTAACAAACTATAAAGTAGGTTCTCATATTATATTATTAAAAATAATTTTAAACTGTATTGAAATAAACAATTTTTAGAGACGTCTAAAATGATCGTTTTTATCTATACAATTCTTTTACAGTCTTTTAAAATTTGTATAATAATTTATTAATAATCGTTTACACAAAAATTATTAAGAATAAAAAAATTTTAATGCATTTTTTTATTACATAATTTAGAACGTTTTGGGCATAAAAACATTTTTCGTGTTTTTTTGGGGTATTCAAGTCCCAGCCCTAATTATAACTTTTAAGTAAACGAATTTTAAATTATTTCGTTTTATGTTATTTCTCGTTTAATAATATTCCATTTACTTGTTTTTATGTATGTTTTATCTAATGATATATAATAATATATTTTGTTCATCGTCATGTCTTATTTTATGATATTTAATTGTTTTTATGTTCCGTATTTCGTTTTAATTATTCGTTTACAAATTTCAATTATTTTTTTGTCATATATTTTACAAGCATGACGTTACTATAACCTTTGCGAGCACTACGTAAAATACAAACCAAATGTATTTTAAGGATTTAATTTTTAAATATCGATAGTTATAATCAATCTTGGATTTCTCTCTAATATCATGTGAGCCCTTTTAACGATTTAGATATTAGAATATCACCAAACCGGAATCGGGTTCAGAAGAGCCCTTTTTATTTGGCTACATTGTAGTTTTATATATTCAATAGATTATTCATAAAAACACCTATTTCTATCTTCTATAATAATATGTTTGTGTAACTGACGTTTACATTCTACGCGTGTTGGTTCTGAATGACTCAATCGTGTATATATATATATATATATTCGTGTGCACAGACCTTTCTTGGTTTATATTCATCTGTGTGTAGTTCTCCAAAAAAAAAAAAACAAATACAAATAAAATTGATAGTAGGTAGATACATTTTAAAGATGTCAAACATCTCAATTGGATTTTGTGGATATTAAGTCAAACATATATATATATATATATATATATATGAATTCGTTTGTGTAAACTGTTTACAACTACGTCAACGTCTGTTATAATGGTACTCACTGTACATCACTTTTATACGATTCGGCGGGATTTATTCGTAAATTATGTGTTTGGTATGTTATTATAATAAAAAATTAATACAATACTTAGATTAGGCGTATATTGTGTATTTTTGAAACTTGAAATTACGTATATTATAACGCTTCGTGAACTGTTGATTTACATCGAAGTCTGATTTCGTAGTAATAGCGTTAACACGTCATATTATATATTAAATTTAAACAGTTTTTGAGAGTTTCCTATTTTAAGCGCCAACAGAATAGACTATATACCATTATATTAAGTACACTCTGCTGCACAATTTAATGAGCTTATTTAACCTACTCGGATATAAGCTAAAGTGAATATTTTTATATTTTAATTCTAAACGTGTATTATAATCCTTCGCTTGATAATTCTCTAGAATATGTTGTTAAATAAACTTTTCAATATGTTGTGGAATACAAGTAAATAGTAATTTTGTTCTCAAAAACCCAGCGAGTAACTTGGGGGTATCGATTTATCATAGATGATAGACTTGAATCGACCGATGCAAAGGAAAAAAAATTCAGCTCTGGATAAATATATATACCATAAAATATATGTTATGGAATACAAATTAGAAAACTATTTACTTTTTCTAAAACTCAGTCGTATAAAACTTTTGGAAGAAAGTGCCCTTTACAATATTTATGCGTGGACAAGTCTCGTTTTACTGTCCATAACGATTTGACGCATATTATGTATGATGGGTACCTATAAATACAGTCCGTAAAAAAAAAGAATACATATATTATTCCCCCGTCGTAGGTATGACTCGATCGATCTAATCCGCATCTAAATGAAATAAATTATTTTCACGTCACGACCTATAAATGATTTTTTTTCCGCTCAAACGAAAACCAAATAGTGATAATATGCACTACTGCAGTGATCAACCGTGCGATATAATAATATAGTACCTACGGTATTTCCGGTTCAACGAACGAATTAGCGGCCGAGTGCTATTTTGCGACGGACCCTAAATAGGTGCTCTAAACCCAACGAGGTGAGTTGAGAAATTAAGCGCTAACGGGATCGAAACAATACAAATATTTGGAAACTCAAGCCATACGTGCGGAATTCGCAAAAAGGTTATTTAATTATTTCGTACTCGAACCACACGGCCGGCTGTCTGTTTCTGTGGCCGTAGTTTTACCTACCCGCCGCCTACCGTTGTTTTATTCACAATTTGTTTTTTATGCAAATAGAACGTTTTCAACGATTAAATCTAATGACTTGTCCGGCCATTTTTTATATACCGCAAGTCTGCAGACCGTCGAATACGTCATGGTTTTGTCATCTTATTATGTCGTTTTAATACAACCGCGGATAAATGCACCAATAAAAAATAACTCATAATTTAATAGCTGTCACGCCTACCACTGTGTTTATTATATATTTATTATTATGTAGATAATACAATTTGAAGTTACGTTCATTCCCTTAGCCTCCTGCGATCGACTTTTGGCGGAAATTTGTTCAAAAAAAAAAAAATGTAATTCAATACCTATGATCAAACTAATATAATATTTCCTCAGTGGTTAATAAATTCTCAGAAAACGTGTTCGTCATCAAAACAAAATAATATAACTCCGTTATAATGGAAATAATGTAAAATATATAAAAGTTAAAACGTAACTTCGTATGAATGAAAAACTTCATGTTTTGTAAAACAGTGTTTATGATTTTTCTAAAATCATTCTTTAGTCAACTCGGTCAAATTTTCTGTTCGGGTTCAACGAATTTCTCAGTTATATACTTGTATAATGTCGGGCCCAGCAGGTTAAAAGTGACTAATTGCAACTGTTCCGGGTTACGGGTTGGCTTCGTAATTAAAGGTCGTTTTCGCAGAAACAAAATCCCTTCACCTTTTTTTCCCTCTTTTTTTCATCCCTCGTATACTACGTATCCACAACTCACCCACGCGCACACATAGCGAGCTGCAGATTCGTCGTCACGGTCCAAAGACTTGTGGTGAGCCCGTTAGGTCGGCCAAGTAATTGCTTAGGGGACCATTAGCCGTTGAATTATTTGACCTAAATCCGATATCAACTGATTCCCCGCAATCTTGTCGACCGGCGATCGAAAAAAAATTATTTCAGGACATGCTGTACCATTACACGGTTCCTCGGTTCAGGGGCGGTCCAAGGCGTTAGAGAAAGTAGTTGGTTTAGGGCCGGTGACTTCAGCTCACGTCCTTCCTAAAAAACTAACTTTTAAATGGCTAGCAGCGCAAGAGTAGATTTTCCTAGGGCGGAAAATTACCCAAGGCCGGCCCTGCCTCGGTCGTTTTATTATAATATCATAGTAAAATTACGTCCGGACAGACGATAGCCGGTTCGCGATACAAGACATTATATTGTAAGCCGTTTTGGTATTTCGAGATGCGCAGATTATAATAATACACGTTGCTGTGGAAATAATGTCGAGCAATAAGTTTCTACGACAATAATTACGAATTCACGCCCGTACAGACATCGACGGCGGCCAAATATCATATTGTTTGGCTGTAAACCACGCCCGATTATCACTATTATTATACAATTAATATCATGACTTACTACGCAGCACTCGAATAATAGAACCTTAAAGTCAATTGCTGTATAACGAGTGAATTTCGCGAGTAGGGACAGACCAAAAATGTAGTAACTGCTGGTAATTCAGTGGCGTATTTAGGAATTTTTCGTGAGTGGGGTCCACATAGTTAACCCAATACATAGTTTTTGGGGGTAAAGTTTCCTCCACACCCCTCCCCAACTACACCCTATAATAGGAATTCAAGTAGACGCGATAGTGTTTTTCGTTATAAAAATTATGTTATTTTAGATTTTAAATTAATTTTAATTTTTTTTTTTTTTAAACAAGTCATAATTCTCACAAAAGCAAAACGCAAAAGAGCCATAATAATTAATAATACATACGTATAGCATCCATTGATCGATATTCGGTATACTAAATCGACAAAACTGATAACAAGAATAATCACGATTATTTATTGAACTCTGATAATCTGATAAACGAAAATTATTAAAAGTGTTGACAAATGTTTACAGCAACGATCGTGTAATTAATAATGACAACTTTATGAGTCCGTGATATATGGTAACTGTGTATATAAAGTATAATATTATAATTTATAACGAAAAAAAAATTACAAATAATATATATAATAAAATATGTATTATGTACCATAGGTCAATTGGAGCTTGGGGGTCCGGACCTCGTGGACCCCCCCCTCCAACCCCGTAAATACGCTACAGCATGCAATGGAAAAATGTATATTGGGCCCACGATTATCTTTTTTTTGTGAACTCGATCCAGAAATTTTAGGTATAAAAATGATCGATTGTAAAACTTGGCCCGATAATTTTCACCAATAAACTTAATATGCTGAAAAATAAATATATTCCGTCATAACTAAATCAAAAAATAAATATGAACCGAAACATATTAAATTGAAATCAACAGCCTATTACAAACCATTTAACTTTCAAAATTCCAAAACTAAAAAAAAAAAATAATTATTAGAAATCACGCCTTAAGAAAATAAAGAAATATCAATATAAATGAATACGTCAAAATCATAAAAATATAAATTTTACTTATAATTTTAAATTTAAATAATTTGATTTTGCTATAACAAATGCTCATGCTTTTTAAAAATATATAAAAATTAAAATAAACAAATAATAATTTTTTGAGCATAATGAGTATTGTCTCCTCATCTCGGTATCTTCTGGATAATGCTATGTAGTTCCCAAAAACGTTATAAGATAATATTACTAATTAGATATTACGAGAAAATCTAGGCAAATCATTATTTTTACTCGATTCGAGTTTAGGTGTAACTAATTTTTATCCAAAAAATAAACCAGGGTGAGTTACTATATTACGGACCTTGTTGACTTTTTTATTGTTTCAGGCCGAATTTACAATCCACCCCTCCAGTATGCTGCAATTTATACTGAAACAATATTAACGTTGACGGAATTCGTAGAGTAATATTATTATGATAAATCGATACAGTCGTGTGGTTTTCACTTTATCGGAGATTCGACGTATCTATACATAGTGTTTTCTTCAAAATCTATATCGCATCACAACCACTACACTACACTACAACTCACTGCCGCCGTGTGTTAATCGTATTTTATATGGCATCATCAGAGAGCGCATTCCCTCTCGAAAATATCAACAATATTCACCCTCGTCCACTTCGTAAAAGTAGAAAAACGTGTCGACTTTCGATGCCAAGTGTGTGCGCTGGCAACTTAGCGCGCCCTCCCACCGAATTGGTCTACATCGTCGAGTTCCTTATAATATACGGGACGACGGAAAAGAATAGATACAGGATAAACGACCCAAATAGAAAAATCAGACCGAACTTCTCCAATAAACTTTTACCCGTTGGAAACCATCCCCCTGAGAGTCAGAATATCTTGAGAGTCGGTGCAAATATATATATATATATATATTTTTTTTTTATTATTATTATTTCAACGAGACGGTAGTAGTGCGCTATTGAATTTATAGTACCTGCACGAACGTTGGGAATACGAAAAGTATGAGTAATATAACATCAAGATATATATGTTAATAAATATTATCATATCTATAAAATAAATGATTGAATGGAAAACGTGCAATTTAGAATGTACCAAGAAAGTACGAAATAACAATAAGTATTTAAATGACGATGTTTTAATACTGTTTACATATTTTATAAGTATTCATAATATATTATACTGATTTGTAGGAATTTTTAAATATACTTAAAGGCCATATTTTCCTATTCTCGACATATTTTTGTTCCAAATAAGGAATGTCCATTGGCGATACAAACTTCTGTTTTTCAAATAAAAACCTCATTTTTACTGTAAATTATTTAGTGTACCTATGATTTTTTTTTTTTTTGATGCTTAATGTTTGAGTTTACTTATTTCGAAATTCTAACGAGTAGTTTTTTAGTTATTAAAATATTTGTACTAAGGAAAATATAGTCCTTAAAAATGGTATTACAAAAATATAAAATATATAACGTAATATCGGACCAAGTATTTATTACATTTAGACCATTTATATAAATTATAAATATTGATAGATTAATATAAACTATTAAAATTTGAAAATTTCCACAGCTCTCATATCTATCAATCCTATTATCATGGATCCAATGTTCTTAATACATAAAGTTAAATAACTCAAAAACTATTGATTCGAATTTTGATTTTGATACGTCAAAAATAAAATTATCTGCTCAATAATTTACAGTTGAAAAGAGGGATTCTCATTTGAAAAAACAGAAGTTTGTATCACTACCGGGCACTCATTGAGTGGTACAAAAATTCTCAAAAATTTAAAAATATGGTATTTAAGTATGTTTAAAACTTCCAAAAATCAGAATTTAAATAAATTGATTATCTAATGAAAAAATGGAGGTGAATACGATGCTTTGTGATTCACGCTGTAATATATAAACCCAACATAATACCGTTTATGGGTCACGATAAAATACAATAATAATCAATATATTGTTATCACGCGAGATTTATGGTTGCAGTAGATATTCAAATAACAGTATAGTTATATATTGCTTGTTGAACTGGATCACTTGTCTAAACGTTTCGATAGAACTTCCGTCGTCGTTTTCCTCGGTATAGGTTGTAATATCATTATTACGTCCACGGAGTGCAACGGTAGAATGGCTAATATGGGTGGTGGGTGGTGGTGGGTGGAGGGTGAAAACAATATCGTACACGTAATATTATTACCAGTATTGTTATAATATTATATTATGTGGTCGGACACTCGACATCGGTGCGCGCGTGACTAATCATCTGGTTATCGGTAGAAGAGGTTCGAACCACTCCACAACCGCATCACCTAACCAACCTCCCCCCCCCCTCGAATGTCATCCGGGCACCGAATCTCAGCACCGCTATGTGTGTAGTCCGTGTCAAGGTTGACGAGTTTCACAATTAGTTTGCACACGGCGCGATGACGGCCTTTGATGCGGGTTTTCCTCTTCCGGGAAAGCCAGACGTTTCTGACGCGTCAAGTAGTTTGTGTTATCACAATATAGATTCCACACGACCGGATGATAATTGGGTCGTCTGTACACTAATACGGCAAGAGCAAGGTACCCATAGTAGGATGTCTGGTTTCAAGCGATCCGTTCTCGGCAGTGGTGTTAATGAAAAATGCATATTAATCCCTGGAGACATGAGAAAGGACCGTACACGATTTCACGAAAAATAATTATTTTATCTTGATTAAAACTATATTATTATTGTTTTATGAATAAAAAATACCTACCTATGAACATTATTATATTGTGATAACCTAAATAAATCTATGAACAATATCCAAATCAATAGACTACATATTATGCCAATATGATAACGAAAATAGTGATTTAGTAAGACGTATAGAGTATCTATTTTATCAAAATTAAAAGAAATTCTTAACAATTTATTATTAATCGAAGGGCGTACTGATGCTCCTTCCCTGTTTTCTCAAGTTGATCTTAAAGTTTCTTACCCGTTACACTAGGTCGTCCGCTCCTTTCGCTAATGCCACTCACAACAAAAATTATGACAGAAACCAGTCGATTAATAGGATGATGAGCACACTCACTTATTTAACAGCTAATTATTGCTATTATTAATGATTTTTTTGTTTCTTCTTTGTATCTATTTTGTATTTTATCTTATTTTTATTAGCTGTTTACCTATATATATATATATTGTTAAAGTAGCAGCATCATTTAATTATTTAATTATTATTATAAGCAACTGCGCGTAAAGTCGGGTATGTGTAACAATCATCACTAATAATAACTATTGAACAATTATTATCTAATTTCTACATATTATATTGGATTCCTGGCCCGTCAATAAATAAATAATTATTGCGTCTAAACAGATGCAATAATGTAACTAACGAAATGACAAACAATAAAAGAAACAATTAAAAAAAAAAAAAAAAAAAAAAAACAATGCCATGCCGATGCACTGGTCTTGAAAACAAAAGCCCCGGAGTCATTTTACATAATTCCAGAAACGGAGAGACCCCCGCTGCAACATTCCCCGCTCACACACCCGTCACCCGCCACCTCCACAGCTGCCGCTAATCCCTGTCGACAGCGAAACAAGCTCTACTCGACCGCCGCCGTCTTGCGTTTGCCAGTCGCTGTCTGGGGGTTGGTGGCGGGGCAGGGGAATTATTATATTATTGCGTGTGTATAATATATTACGCGTGTGTTTGCGTGTGCGTTTGAGTGTGCGTGCGTGCGTTGTGTGTATATGGGTGCTGCGAGTATTATATTAAATTAATCCGATAAAGGCTTCTCACATCACGCATGGTCGCCTTTGCCGCGCCCGCCGGACACGGTATACCAATTAAATCTGTCCGTCCGAGCCCGGTAATAATCAACTTAACGGACCGGCCACTTCACTCTTCGGGCGGTGTGTTGTTATTACGCCGCCGCCGCAACACACTCGTACACGGTGTTCGTGTAGTCCATTAGGTCGCACAACCCGCACACACAGAGCTCGCAGGAGAGAGAGAGAGAGAGAGAGAGAGAGAGCGAGAGCGAGTGAGTGTGCGAGTGGAACGAATAGAACGACGACTATTGCCGTGTCACCGCCTTCCCCACCCCGGGGCCACAGCGATAATACGCTTATTTATATAGTGCCGCCGACAGACCTTGAGGCGCCCGTCCCGAGTGTCGACCTTTGCGGCGCGAATTTCCTACACCGCGTCCGCCGCCGGAGTCGACTCATCGGGCCCGCCGGCGCTTTTTCTTTGGACGTCGTCCCGACCCTTTCCCCGTCCACCACGTAGACACTCGCGGGGTTGTTTGCGGTAGGCACCTATATATATATATACCCCTATGCGGTATACCGAGCCAGTTCGGGAGGGGGGTAAGGGGGATGAGCAAAATATTGGCTTTCGTCCCCGTCTGTTTTGTTTTCGAATTAGATTTGGCTTTGTTTTCGAAACGCGCCCGCTTCGCCAAATCCGAGACTATCGACTGCGTGTAGGTATCCGAAAGCATAACAGTACTTACTCCACCTATATATTGTATTATTATATTCATTATACGGTATAACCGTAATGGCCGTGTTGACGTAGCACTTTACCTGCAGGATGTAATATCATAATACATGGCAGCGGTTCCTGACCGTTTTAGTCATGCGGACCACCAATTTTGAAAAAAGAATAACGTTGACACTTACTTGCCTAAAAAAAAAAAAAAAAACAGCTAAAAAATAAACGGACGCAATTATATATAAGGTATTATTGATTGAATATTGCCTGATCTAACCTAGAGTATCTACGTTTATAAAAATCATTAAAACATTTCGATGTTAATGCCAATCGGAATAGATTAAAATTTGACGACTCTTGGCTTAAACCAAGGATAGCAAATATGATTTTTTCAACGTGCCAATTTATAATATAATTAAAAAAAAAAAAAATTGTCAGCCATGCTATAATTGTTTTTATTAACACAGAAAAATACAAATGAAAAATTAATGATTATAATGAAGAAAATTATGTAAAAATGGAAATAATGTAAAAAAATTATTAAATTATTATTATTGTTTGTTAGAAACCATTTGCTTCATACTGGTTGAAAGCTTTTTTATGTATGGTTCATATGATGTAAATTGCAAGGCTTTATTGTATGTTACTCAAAAATCTATAAATATATATGGGCGAATGAAATTTTTTCGAGTGCCATCGAAAATCTTATGCGTGCCAACCTTGGCACGCGTGCCACTTATTTGCCATCCCTGGCTTAGACCTTTAACCGGCGTCCATGGCCCATGACCTCGTTATCTGAGGACTATAATACTGGGTAACGGCCCATGGGTTGAGAACCACTGAATTATAAGGTATTAAGTTGCATCCCCGTCACATGAAATTATTTTTACCAGCATACCTGTAAATAACTAATAAATGATAATATTATTCATAATAATAGAAGAATTCTATTATCTCGATGAGTGCACTTTTTAGTTTTTTCAATAATACATAAATAATAATTACCATAAAATTTTAATAACTAATAAGTATTTGTAAGTTATTTAATTCATAAAAATATATATCGTTCATATCTTAAAGTAATATATAAGCATGCATTAATAATGATATTGAATATTTAAAGTATATGAGATGTTTGTGTTCCTATACAATTTATGAGGTGGGTAATTAATTTTTAATAATCTACTATAATACTGATTTATATTTTGTATGCTTGTATAGTTGTATGTGAAAATACGTTTATCAAAATTAAGAGAAGGAATAACGTCGATAACGATAATATCGAATCATCGAAGTCCCCCGATGATTATTGGAAAAATTATTGTCCCTCCCTTAAAAAAAATTTCTAACATCACCACTGACTAAACCTTTTAATTATTATTATTATTATTCTTTTTTTTTTTGACTGTAAATCACGTAACGATAGTACGCTAATTTATGCAATATAAATGCAATGATAACCGCCCGATAATTATTGATAGTCAATAGGTTAGCGAGTCATTAAGTTGTCGAATTGTGTAAGGCTATTTAAACGGAAAACAAATTGCTACGATTCTATTATCTATTACATTTATAATACTCTAATGCGTACAAGATACATATAGATTTAAATACATATCATATAATTGTATATAATCTAATGAAACAAAAAATATTTTTAATATATACTAATTATAAAAAATTTGATAGTCGACTAAATCCTAAGTAATTATGTATCGAAAAACTGTGTGGCATTTAAATGTTCTCAATACTTTAAAAACCACTAAGTTATTAATAATAATCAACTAGATTTATAAATAACACTTATTATTTATAAACTAATATACTCTGTTACATAAAATAAACTAAACAAACCGTATACTAAAATACTTTATCTTGAGACTTCCGATGACTGATAAAATAACCGCAGTGAAAACATAACACATTACAAACTTATTTGACCTGCATTTTTCAAATCATTAAAAACTTTTGTTTGTTCAACGGAAAAACAAAAATTACAAAAAAATCTGTATTCATTTATTATTTAAAAGTGTTATAAGCTTTAAAAGGTTTTAAAGTTCTGACCTGAAGAATTATAATCACTACCTAGGTAGTAATATATGGTACAGTAACTTTTCGTCATGCTTAAGAATTCTCAGAAGTTTTTACTCACAATAAAGTGTGCCGGACAACTGAATTCAATTTGATAGATCATAATAATATAATGTCAAGTATCCATCAGCTATTTCTGCAGTGTACAAAAAATATCGTTAAATAATATTGAAAGACTTTGAAAAACGTTTTAGAACACGATCAAATAATATTAAAACAAATAGTCGGCCGACAGAGTCAACGATTCGATTTCAGTTGTTTATAATAATTAGGGTTGGGATTTGAATGCCCTAAAAAATCTCAAAAAATTCCCTTAAAATGCATTTAAGATTAATTTTGTCAAAAACTACAAAAAAATTACTTTAAAATAATCAGTATCACCTAAAACACATTTTATATTAACGGACCAAGGTTTCAAAACACCAAAAAAAAGATGCCTTTGCATCAAAATCCCAGCCCTAGTAATAATATTATGCACAGTAATTTTTTTTAAAAATAATTAAAATTAAATAAAACGATTTTAATGAATAGTTTTAACTATAATAATGTAAACCTATTTATTTTTTGAAATGTTCGGTGGGAATAACACTTCGGAATGGTAATATATCTACCACGATAAGTATTGACTTATATTGTTTGTTACGACGTTTTATTTTATCGAATTTTACAGACCGCAGTTCTGCGAATCAAACGATCAGACGATTAAATTTCTCGTTTCGATCTTACGATTTCGCGCGTATAGTTTAGTAGATTCAAAAGTCGAAATCAGCGTCAACTAAAAAAAAAAGTAGTAATTGCGTTCGGAATTTGGTTTTCACACGTGGATGAGCGGTGTCGGCGCGGTTGGGGGGGGAGGTAAGAGACGATAAAGAAGAATGATACGAATCGGGCGCGGAGGAAACGTTTTCTCTCTCGTCTCCACTCCTGCCCATTTCAGTCTCTCAAGACAGCCGAGCCGAATAGCCGAGAACAGGACGCGCGTAAAGTGTATAAATATATATTACATATTATGTACTCGACAAATTACGTGCTGTCCGATCGATTTTTCACCGGCAGCGCCGCGAAAACTCTCTCCATGTATACACTCGCACCCGGGCACCACCCCTTCCCCCAACAGTGCCAGGTGATATTTTTGGTTTGAGTTTTTCCGGGAGCGTTTTCCACGGCCCGGCACGTAATAATAATAATATACGTGTCCGCGTCCGTTATCGTGTACACCTACCTATGTGCGCGCCCGAGATTCGACCCGATTTTGATGGGCGCCGCCGGTGCAAACAGATAGGTGTGTGATGATGGGCATATTTGTATTCAACTCTCGCGTCGGCCCATTTACTACTGCCGCCGCCGCTCCAAAAACGCGCACGGGCGAACATCATCGTCGTGCGCGGGCGATTGGGTGGGGGGGGTGCGGAAAAAAAGGTCACATTCCTTTAAAAATAACGCCGACTATAGGGAAAAGGGTGGGAAGGGGAGTGGGTCGTACTCTGCTATCGTCCCTGGCCTCCCGCCAGTCAAGCCGCGCCGAGAATCCTCCCCCCTACGCCGGAAACGCAACGCGCGAGTGTTTTTATCAGCGTTCGGCCCCCTCCCCCCCCCGGCACGTCTACACCCGCGGGCCGTGCAGCGTGTGAGACGCGCGAGAGACTCGTGTTCTACGCTCCCTCACGACGAAACTGCATCGCTCGCACCGCCGCCGCCGCCGCCGCCGCCGCCGCAGCGTGATGGATAACGACGCGCCGGCGATGTACTTCCGCCGCCCCGCCACCACCTGATCATCGTTTCGGTCTTATCGGAAATATTTCACGAGACCGCCGCCGCCGCCGTCTCACCCCCCCTCCCCTCTACCCCGCCATCTGACTTTGCCGCTGCGACCACACCACTTCCACCGCCACATATTATCCCAACACCGATTATGCCACCCCGCGTCGATCTACCATACGCCACCCACCCGCCCGCCCAATCACGACCGCCGATTATTGTGCGAGTCGACCGTGTAGTGTGATTGATGCGAAAGCGGTGGAAGTGCACCGCCGCCGCCGCCAAGTCTCGAACTGTATAATAGGCGCACTACGATGGTACAACTCGCGAATGCGATTATCGCGGTCGGCTACTTTTTTCCTTTTTTTTTTTTTTTTACCTATCACTCCGACACGCGTAAACGATATGGTAGCTTGATAATGTTATGAGCGTCAAAACGATGGTGAATTAAGACGATGAAATTCGCCTTTCAAAACGATTATGCGTATAGAATAACGAACAGTTTTGACGCCCGCACGTCGTTTTGGACGCCGGTAATATTTCAATCAATTATTGGATTTCAAATTTTAATAGAGCGACTGTAAGCATTGATATACGTTTATACGAGTTTCATCGTGTGTCAATATGGTTTTCATTAACTACGTAAATTAAAAATGTCACGTTGGACATATTTTATTATTTCAAACCCATATTGTAATTATATTTTATACGTTTCACGAAATACTCAAATCAATAAGCTACATATATTATACACAATAATATATATATATATATATATATAATATGCGTATTGTATTTCATTGATTGGTCACAAATGCGTATTTAATTAATATTCATAACCAGCACAATAAAGTTTATTTTATCAGTTATTGCGATGGAAAAACGAGTTATACGGCGAGTTCTAAATTATAATGTAAGCCATTTTATAATTATATATCAAAAAATGTTAGTTTTGTTTTTAAGTTCGATTAATTTATATTTGTAAATAGATATATTTGCATAGTATACATTTTAATAATTTTATACTAATTCTGATTATAATTCAAAGGTAAAAAAATCATCTATCTATAACGTTTCCAATTATAATTATTTCACAATTTTTCGTTTCCAATAAAATATAATATATATATTGTCACAATTATATTTTATACATAATAAATACTCGTACAACATAACATTTACTGAAAATACAAAAAACTGCGCGTGTCTAGTAGATAATAAAGTGAAATCTCGCTTTTCAAAGATTCGATATTTCTAAGCAATAATATTATTTTTTATCATAATGTGACGTACAAAGATCATTTTATTGATATTTATTCAGATTATTCTTTCTGTGATCTCGGCGAGTAATAATATTTTTTCAAACTATCAGGTAACATCAAAATTTCGTCCAATTTCATTTCAAAGCTATTTCCTCCACACCACCACACAATCATGAACCTACCTGTGTAGTTATGTGACGTTAACAGAGATAACGTAATATTTATAATTTGTCAGCGGGCTTTTGATTTTTTAGTAATCGTAATATTATTCATTTGATACGTACACTAGAAATAATTATCGTATATTCAATTTTTGGTTGTACTATAATAGTTGTGTATGAATATACTAGTTGTCTTTATTCTTTTACAGCTTTGTACTTCATAATATTATATTCAGATCGTGGCTTAAAAACGTTGTAATAACGTTATGGTTACAATGTTAAATAATATTATGTCAAAAACTATTGCAATTTGATAATATAATGATAAAACGGAAAATAAGAACCTGAAACAATTGAGTATCACAAAACAAAACATAACGTTTAACAAAATATGTTATATTAAAATATTAATGAAGAAAACATAACGTGAAACGAAATAATTCAAAATCCGTTTATTTAAAAGTTATAATATTAGTTTCGTAGAAATATTTATTCTACATGATTTATTTTTTTAAACTTAGGAATCAATCCGAGAAATTCGTATCGTGGCGATTTGCCGCATAAGACATTAATTTTAAGCATAAAACGATAAACGATAAACGCAAAAATTGTTATACGTTTAAATTGTAAATACAACGTAAAACGAAATTTTTTTCTAAGCCCTGAAAAAAAAGCAACTAAAATTTTACAAATTTATAGAAATCACATTATATATTATTATTCTACATTAGGTATAGTGTTGTGTGCATCGATTTGTATAGTGTTCGCGGTGTGTGCGGGAAAAGACGATTTCTGTTTAATCTACGTAAAACGTACCAACAGACCGGCAGCTGCATGTCTTTTGAAACATTTTCTATTTTCCACATTATTCCAATGCGCGCACAACGCCGACTGTATTTTTCTCTTTTAACTCTGGCTGACGATATCCTTGAAAGACGGCGAGCCTTTTTGTGAACAGATTCTCGTTACTAATCAAGAATATACGTCAAAGCATTTTACTTCAGAGCTTCGGGGTTTTAATCACGGTCGTACCGGTGCAGTGTATTCTAAAAGGACCAGAAAATTATTAGAAGTGAATCTCGCTGCCATTAATGTATTGTGTGTGCGTATGTGCATGTACACGATTTGGAAAATCTGTTTTGGAGGCAGTGTTGCTAGAAAGATTTTTGGTTCAGAAACCATCGTCTGGATGTAGATCGAAGGTGCGTGTCCGCAGGTCGTGGTGGGGAAGAATTGTGTCTTTTGAGCTGTATCTGCCGGTCGAGCGAGTGGATGGTGTGCAGGTGGGTGGCGGAGACGCCTCGGCAATCTATCATTTGGCCGACGGACCGACAAATGGACCCGACAAAAGCGAAAAGTCGGGCGACACTGCAGAAATAAAAAAAAAATAACGAAATAAATAAATAAAAAGAGTAGAGGTATTTTTTTTTCTCCTCGTCTATATAGACGAGACGTGCACCTTCACTTCACCGGCATTCCTCCGGGTAAACGATTATATGTGACCTTTTCGGTGCGTAACGAACCTTTGCAAAGGGTCCGTCGTCGTCGTCGGATACCCTATACAAAATAAACGCATTAGTCATCACAGCTATACATAATAATAATAATAATAATACGATGACGCGATATTCCCTTATAATTCTTGTCGCCGGACACATTTTTTTTTCGTCTTTTTCTTATATATATTAAATAACATTTGCCACCATTGCCTGTTGCAGCTAAAAGCGCCGCCGGTTTCCCTTTCACGAGTTTACTTGCCAGTCGATTCGTAATAATTTTAACCCCAACAGTAATATTCAACAGACCCTGAATGACCACGAATACAAGGGAAAAAAAGCAGAATAAATGGAGTGTATATTATTATTGTGTAGTCACTATATCTATCGCGACTTATCGTCCTGACCGATATGTTTTTTTTTTTTTTTAATCGGATTCCGTCACGTACACGACGACGGACGTGTTATTATTTATTTCGACCAATCAGTTTTATTTTTTTTTCAACTCCATGTCATTAATATTCCTTTACGTTCGGATTGCAAGTACGGTTTACAAATGATTTTTCATTCTTGAGTAGTGCTCGCTGCCGCGAGAGAAAAAAAATATGACAACCGCCCGCATAATACTGTTGCTGCTTCTACACCAGCTAACTAATGGACGCCGATTTGTCAGCACGGAGTTTTGACTCTTCTGACGAGATGACTCTTTAACAAAGGGCCTTTTGAATTATTGCTCGCCCCTACTCTTTCAGAATTCCGATGTTCGTCACCGCAGCAGCAACGGCAGCCCATCAACGACGAAAACTCATTGAATTTCCACGCGTTTTCCGTTTTCTCTAGTGAAATATTGAGTGATTTTGGTCACACTACGTTGAACGGCCGTGCCGATAAACTTCAATTACAAAAGTCCACGTAAAAGTTTACACAATTTTCGGAAGAGATTGGGATTTCACATGGGAAATCTCAAAACTCTACGTGTAATAAAATTTAAGACAAAAGTAAACTTAATGTAATTCTCGCCTTTATTATTATACTCGATCTCATATTATATCTACTATAAATTATAATATACCATGATATATATATATATATATTATAATAATATACACGTATAGTATGAATGTATTGATAATCCAACTAGGATCTAATGATATTTTAATAAATCGATTTTTTTTTTTAATTTTTTAAAATGCAAAGATGACAGCTGAATAACTGAATTTATTTGTAAATTAACTAATAAGACACCAATCATCATGTTTACCCCCTTTTTTTCTTCAATAACGCAGTTATTCAAAACCTGAATTTCGGAATGCATAAATATACTTAAGACCGTATTCTAAAATTCTAGAGATTCTTTATATTACTTAAAGAGTGTTAAATAATTACCAAATTTTATTTTTTGAAAATTATTTATCGGATAATTTAACTGAAAACTTTAACGTATCAAATCAAAATTTGAACAAGTAGTTTTTAAGTTTTTATTTTTATATACAAAAAAATAATAGGTCCATGGTAATAAGTTTAAGTGATAATACGGGGGCAATGATGATTCGAACATTTAGTCATTTTTAATATTCCATCAACATTTATAATTTATGAAAATGATCTAAGTATAATAAACACTATAGACTCAATATTAAATATATTTTATAATGTTGTACAAACAATCTCAAGGACTATAAAATATAATCTTTATGTAGGTATATTTAAAAATTTAAATAATCAAAATTTGAATAAATTCATTGTTAATGAAAAAATAGGAGGTGAAAATGCTTGGTGAATTACTCTATATAATTTGCAAAAATGTTTAAAGTTTAAATATTATTAAATATATTTTAACAAAGATGCATAATATGGTTTACATAAAAGCAATTTTTAGATTAGTAGTAGCTCTAAAGTTGATTTAAGTGGATTTAGTACCACTTATTATAAATTGTTAAGTAAAATATTCAAATTATACCTTTGAGAATTCTATGAGCTTATTATACCTTATTTTATGACTCACTGTAAATGCTTAAAAGAATGTCAATTATCATTTTGAATAAAGCTACATGTTTATTATGTAAATTGATATCCTATTTTGCCAATTTTCATGAAAATTTTATTTCATCATACTATAATACTCGATTCTTGGTATTCAAATTTTATCGAATAAATTTTAAATTACGACCTAATATCAGCCAATCTAAAGTAAGTATTGATTAGTGGTCAATGGAGTTAATATTATGTTGAACTGAATTGGACTATTCAAATAAAATAACATTTTTTATTTTTAATACCTACTGTCATTAATCTTCATAATATTTAAAACTAAAAATATGTATGATATGATGGTTATTTTTTTTTTTTTGATTTTTGTAGTTAAGACTTCGATGACTAAGATCATTAGCCTGTGGATCTGTGGGGGAGGGTACTGTAAGATTTTTAACACGTGCCATTCCTCCGGGAACTGGTAGTAGCGGGCGTTGCTTACTCTCAGTCGCAGAACGCGCCGCACCGAGCCACGTATGATAGTTAATATTGGTACTGGACTGGAATATTATAGTCATAATATTATAGATTTATGTTTTACATCAGCTAATGACAACAAAAGAAAAAAAATGAATCACGTCTTTCAAATTGTTTATTATAATTACCTATTGCAGTAATATAATTATCATGCACGAATACTTAAAATTATTTAAATTCAATTACGATAATAATTTGATAATTGTTCACACGTGTACGACGTGTATCCGACGAATCGCCCAATATTCACGATGATGTCGAATAGTTCACGTAAATTAATTTTGAATACACCTACACGAACGCTATTGTTTGACATTTCAGTCGGACTGTGCGAGTGGCGTGGGTGATAGGTGGAAACGTTTTAACAGATCATATAAATAACAATTATCAATGAATATTAGATAGAGGCAATATGTGGCTTTAATAAAAAATAATTAATAAGTTACTGTGTGCACTCTAAGAACAGACTGCAATTAATAATTCAGAACGTACTCGAAGCCGACGGGACATCGACATGGCGATATACAAAGTGAATAAATTGTAGATCAAATTTACGCAAGTCTAATGTGTACCATTAACCCGGTGAAAGTTCATTAAACGGTAATGGCACGTAATGGCGGTGGAGGTAAACGCGTCCGTGGTGGCAGAGTAAAGTGTAGTTTCCCGACGTTTACGGTTTACATAACAAATACGTTTTGTGTTTTCACCCGGCAAATGTGAGTGCGTGAAACGCAGTAAGTTTCAAGTTTTTGGCCGTTTTTTTTTTTTTTTTTTGGTTTCGAGAGAAGCGGTTTGGTCTTTGGCAATGTGTATGGCAATACGAATGTTTGTCCAGACCGCATTGCCTTTTGCATTATACCGTGTCGGGTTAACGAAAAACCTTTGACTGCACGACGTGATCGATAGAAAAAAAAAATGATTTTAAACACCCGACAACAGTTGCAATATTATTTTTCGCGGTTCATCGAATGACGTTCGGATTTTTTTTTTTATTATAATTTAAACAATTGTTGCGACATTGGTAAACCATAATATTTCATAATACAGCAAAACCTCCCAATAGCGGACTTTTTCTTTTTTTTGGGGGGGGGGGGAACGGGAACATTTTGACAGCTACTTTTAAATAGGAAAACCTCCGAGTAGCGGACTCTCCGAATAACGGACACCTGTTCTAGTCTTTATTGAAAAGTAATGACAAAACGACAGAAAAACGCGCTCACACCAGTATAATATATCACTGATTATACTCGTTGTGGGACGATAAGATAGTATATGATTATGACGTATAACGACCATTATGACGAAAATATCAATGTCTTGACTACCGATGTTTCGAGCGTTTTATTAGTTAGTGACGGTTTTCGTACAACGTAAGCGGCTGTCGCTTCGCGAAAAAGTTGTTATTTTAAACTTCTGTCAAAATAACGAAAACTTAGGAGTTGTCCATTTTTTAAACTCATATCATTGTTAAATACATATTTTTTTTTCGTTAAATATTTATACAAATACATTACAATAATACATACTAAAAATGGTATATGTATTTATTATTATTTCAATACAATATTATTTTAATGTGTATCATTATAACATTAAAAATATTATATCATCAAATCATTATTATTATTAACAACATTGTATTGACCTTTAGTGAATTTCAAAATTTTGAACACCTAACCCCCTCTAAATAGCGGACGAAATATTGGCGACCGAGTGTGCCCGCTATTCGGAGGTTTCACTGTATATTAAACACGTGATATTGTTCGAGCTGTATCAACGATAAAATCGTTATTATTGGATTGGCTAATCACTAATAATATGTTAAAACGAATGTGGTAAAATGTTCAAAACGATTTCGGAGCACGCCTAACAATACACAGTGAAACATCGACAAAATAATTTAGGTTTTTTTTTTCATCCGAAATGATGTAAAATATCATCGTGTTTTATATTCACGTTGATGTAAATTATTTGAGTGTTTATTTCAAAAAGCGTTTGTAGGTATAATCATTATTATTTAAACAGTTGAAAAACAGCGTATATTATTTCTAATATTATTATTGTTATCCCGACAAAATATTCATCAATGTGCTTAAATTTGTTACACGATGTTAAAAAACGAGTAATTACTATTATTGAAACGTCAATAAATAAATAATTGAAAATCGAGATAAAATAACATACATAATAATAATATATTAGTTACCTAAACCGGTATAATTTTAAATACGATTTAATCCCTGTAAATTGCTTTGCTCTAGCTTTCAAGGATATTTATTTTTTTTAAATACATTTCATACATTAATCCCCCGCCTGCAGTTTGTACATCGAAAAACATTAATCATTTTGTCGATTCGCATTTAGGAGTTCAAAGTCGGGCTTTCATAAAATTGATTTAAAGTTTGAAATAAACTTTTACATAATATCGGGATTTTGTGTTTAACATATTATTATTATTATTATTATTATCGTACTGATGTCGTACTCTCATTCGAAGTACGTATTTAATTGCAATTTGATATCGATACGTTTCCGCGTGGGACTTATCTATTCCGGTCCAGCCGATAAAATATTTAAAACACTAAAGACTCGGAATGAATCGTCCTATGACCGATTTAACTCGTGATACAAAATTATATTATACTTAACAAGCCTCAGCGAGTTGACAAGATTTGCGCGATTTGGATAGACATCGGGTTTTTGAAGTAAGCCTACCGATATAATAATATACATGTGGTTCAATACTAATGTCACGAAAAAAGTTTAAGTTCCTATTTGAATTTTTAAAGTCAAATCCCTAAAATTCTTCTAAAATATTTTAAAAAATTATAATACTTTCAAATCATTTTGGACGTTTCTAAATCAAAAAAACCATACGTTTTTCTGTATTTTGAACATTTATGCGATAAAATGACTGTAATTGAAATTTTGAATCACTCTGTATGTGTATAATAGTATATTGTGCTCAGAAACTAGCGTCATCATTGGCGTATATTCTGTATATTTATACAATATATATATATATATATATTTCGATTTTAATTACGATCATGCATGAGACAACGTTATTGCCCGAACAAGTTTATATTCGTCAAATCGATTCGAAAACATCATGAAGACGCGGTCGGAAATTTCGACGCGTATAAAATTAATACTGCAATATAATGTTATATTATTTTATATTATATATACACCTACAACACTAATAATATGACGGGAATGGTTGGCTTCTTTTGTGATTCTCTTTCTCAGATATTGGCGGTCTTTATGCCTACAAGGTGATTCACTAAGCATGCTCACGACCTTTTTTTTTCTTCAATAATGCAAGCAGTATTTAAAATATGATTTTTAGAATTTTAAAATATACTTAAAGACTATATTTTCAAATTCTTGAGATTTTTTACACTACTTTAGGGGTGTCCTGCGGATATACAAACTTATGTTGTTTAAATGAGACCCCCTCCCCCCTGTAAAATGTTTAGAGGATAACTTTTCTGAAAATTTTGATGTATCTGATCCAAAATTCGAAGGAATAGTTTTCAAGTTATTTGACTTTGAGTTCAAAGGATAACAGGTTTAAAATATATGAGAACTATGGAAATTTTAGTAATTAATATTAATCCATCAATATCTTAAATTTATGAAAATGGTCCAAGTACAATAAATACTAGATCCAATATTACACATATTTTATATTTGTGTAAAATCATGTTTAAAGACTATAACTATTCTTGGTATAATCATTTTAATAACTAAGAAACTACTCGTTAAAATGTTAATTTAAGTATATGAAAACTTTCAAAAAAATTATCCACAAAAAGGTTTAAAATAAAAAAGGGGGTTTCTCATTTGGAAAACAAAAGTCTACACCGCCACAGAACCACTCCCCTCATGCAGTAGAAAATAATCCAAGAACTTAAAAAAAAATGGGCTTTGAGTGTATTTAAAAATTGAAAAAATCAGAATTCGAATACAATGTATAATATTAAAATGGGAATGAACTGCACGCTTGGTGAATCGCCCCATATAGAATATGATTAAACGTAGTGAAATGAGCGGAGAAGGCGAATCTCTCCGAGACACGTATTCCCCGGCGAGTATCCCCCCCCCACCACGACTCGTCGCCTCGTCCGGTGAAAAACCGACTCCGTTCGATCATTCAACGTACGATCGTAAATCGGAAAACCTGCCGGGCGTAGCCAGTTTAACGTGAGGTTATTTTTCGTAAGACGGTCATATATTCGTGCAATACTGTATATAATAATAATAATAATAATATGTGTTCGTGTTATATTTTTCTTTTTTCATTCCCTTTGCACGCCATCACCGACACACGTCGCCCACTTGACGTACCGCACGTATGTGATTTACGCTGCCGCCGACATTGCGTGCACTTCCGAAATCTGCGGAAGGACATTGATGTGGACAGTGCGATCGCTGTAGAACGAATATTATTCTCATCGCCGAACCAAAAATGTTGACTAGCGCTATGATTAACCGTGTGGGCTGAAAATATGTTGTATTACAATAAGCGCATATATAATATACTAGCTGAGTAACCCGGCTTCGTTCGTGTGTTAAATAATCGATTCGTATAAATATATATTGGTTTACAATGGTAGAGTATTTGGAACAACTCTGTGAAAAAAATTCAATAGTGTCGTCAGAAAATAGGAATATAAAGTTATAATATAACCCCTCCCCTTTACCCTCAGACAAAAAAATGAAAAATCAGAATGCGAGGTGACATTGAGGATAGTATTTAAAACAACTCTGTGAAAAAAACAATATAAAAAAATTCAATGATGTCGTCAGAAAATTGAAACATAAAAGTGGCCTGATCTTTTATGTATATTATATAAGAATTTCTAACTGTTCCGCCCAGCGTAGTTGTCCGCGACAAAAATTTGTTATTTTTATAAATATATTTGTTAAAAAATGTATATGCCATATTTCCACTAATTATATAATAGTAATATTATATGTAACCAACGGCGACCCTACAAACAATAAAAATATGCGTTCTTCGTGAGCTGAAAAAAAAGTACATCTGTCCAATACACAAATTCTTTTTAGGTACTTATAGGGATTGAAAAAATAAACTATAAACATCCTTTAAGTCTTATGGAATCTATCGATATAAATTTTATTAAAAACGGTCCATAAGTTGTTGAGTGTATTAACTCCGGATAAATCAACATCCAATTTTGATTTTTGTCTGACTTTTGGGTAGCATTTTAAATAATTTTCAGTAGGTGCTTAATGTTTGTTGATAAATGAGGCGACCGAAGATAATTTAGTTATGTGTGACATTCAAAAATCATTTGAGGGAATGACAAAAACATATAATGATTAATATTATCTGTGACCAATGGTAACCCGACGTCTTATTGAACAATCGAGACTGTTGTCGATCACTCTAGAACAGTCTTCAACAGTAGTTAAGAATGATAACATACAAAATGATACACAGTACAATTGGGACGAAATGAAAAAAAAATTAAACCAATTTACACCGCCATCTGTTAAAAACTTACGGAATTCACAATTAATAATCACAACCCATCGTCTTATAATAAACATTTAATTTGTAATAAAAATGTATGGAGGTCATTAATCGAGATAAAAACTATCTTATCTTCCAAGTAGAACCCAACCAACTGCACACATTGAGCAAAATTCTATCAACATCGGTTAATAGTTTCTCAGAGTTCATTGGGAATAAAAACATCAAGACGCAAGATTTTTCTTTATATAAAGATATTATATATTTACAAAATCGATTTTAGTCATTCAGTTATAATTTTGACGAGGTCTTACGAGAACTTTCGTTGTAGACTTTTATGCTTCAAAATCGTTATCGAATGTGTTCACTGACCTTTGCTTTTATAAAATATATATAGTTATATTACTTAACTATGTCGCATAAGTTATTCGATGAAAGACGTGTGTCCCGATATTCGGTGTACGCATCGAAATCGTATCAAACGAACGTTTTTATCGGCCCGTTTTTCAAACGAAATGTGTTAGACGGCGTATCGTGTAGGCAAAATAGATACAATTTTCGGCGAATGTGTCCAACGCATAATAATAATGTTATTACGCTGCAGCTGTTGATGAGCTCATTATTCTTTATCATTAAACTATTTAGTCGAGATATATTTAAATGTTATTGTTTGTTGATCGACTACTCAGTATTATGAACGGTCGTGGTGTATTTGCTTTGATATAAATAAGTCATATGAACGTAAAACCGCGTAAGTGCGATTCAACGACCAAAACGTTATTGAAAAAATTGTCACGTTTTCTTCGGCGCAGCTATTAAGTGGTTTCGGCCGTGTTCGACAAACGAATAGTGCTCGATTAAAATTCCCATTGAAAATGTGTTTGATTCCATCGTTCTTTTGAGACCGAGTGTGCCGCGAGTATAATTATAATTTAATCTTTATTATTTTGGTTACAACCATTAGGCCGGCTTGACAATAGTCTTATAGCTTTTTAACAATTGTTTAAAGTGTTGGACACCTGCAATGAAGCAGTTGTTCTGTGCAGTAGTTTCTTGTCGCCTTTCTGCACAGATAATAATATATGGTCTCGCTCATTAACTGGACAATCGTCGGCCTGGAGACACATCTTTTGCGTGTTTGGGACTCGCATCGCATTCCGCTCGGTCACTCCGTCTCCCGAGTATAACATACTATAATTCTGAAAAACAAAATTCATCACAAAATACTGTGAAATTTATAACGCGTATTATATAGTACGCGGTATTTCGTATAATATACATACACACTTAAACGGTAATAAACGGTAAATAATTGTACATTTAAAGTCATATAGTATATAGACTACATTATGACGCGACGAATTTCAGGGGTGGCGGGGAGGGGGTGAGGATGTCATATCACCCCCTCCCCCTTTGGCTTATTTTCGTCGTATAAAATATAAAGCAATATATGATAAAAATATAAATATAAATATGATAAAGCAATGAAAGCGTATTTACCGCGATCTGAGAATAGTAAAAAATTCATATTCCCTCCCCATTTCAAAAAAAACCCAGCACGCCGCTGACAACTTCGACGTGCATCGATTTTATATTGATATATTTTATTCGATATTATCGTTAACGTCACATATTAAATCATCCGTATTATTACCGAACTATAATAACAACCACGTACATTTGCATTCATTGCATTTGCGTGTAACAAAACTCAATCTCGACAAACCGAATATATTTTAATGAAATTTTTACAAAAAAAAAATAAAAAAAAAAACGTAAAATGTCGGGACCATTATAATATGTGCACCGCAATAGTAATAATAACCGTTGCAAAGTTTTACAACATTTATGTCGATACGGTTTACAATTTAAAATAGCGTGCGCTTTCGACGTTTTAACACGCGGGCACCACTTGCATAATATATAGTTATATAATATGTTTTTGCCGTTCGAAAAGGTCGTATGAAGTTTCATTTAGAGCGCAGTAAATTCTGTCAAATAATATTATAATATTTTGATGCGAACAAATATGTCAAACCATTAATTCGCGCTATACGCGATATGCCCAACCCAGAAACATCCAAAAGTCATATTAATTAAATTTGCCCATCGAAAATTAGGAAACCTCCGCCAATAGACACAGCGGTGATAAAATAATGATATTGCAAACTATATTTCAATTGAGTTAATCGAAACACAAATAATATATTTCAATGTGGACGATGATACAATAATGAAAAATCACAATTAGTTCAACATCCATAAATAATAAGTACTAAGAGTTTAAACCGAATATAGTATAATAATATTATATTAGTATTATGTAGGTTAGGTTATATATTATTATGTTAGTATAACGGTACTAGGTCACCGAGAAAACATTTTTATTACCTACGCTTTGAATATATATTAATTATTAATTTTTTATTGTTGTATCATAATACCGTGCAACATTGTATTTAAGTTGATATTAATATTGCGTGCATTTTATTGCAATGCGATTTCATTAAAACTAATTAGACGCAAAGGACACTGTCCTGCAATATTAAACTGCTTGGATGTTACTGATTTAAAATTGAACTTAAATTGAGTAATAGTATAGATTTACCACAATATTAACACTATAGGTGTAATAATATATTATAGCAATAATAACAGATATAATATATAAACATTTTTTAAAACTCTTCAACCCGTGACTTTATAATTAAATTAAATTACACTATACTTAAATTAATTAAGAAATATAAAATCAGATATTTTGCCGTATAAATAAATCGTTTAATTCACGATTTTCACATCAAAAAGTGTGTAATCTTAACTCGTCGTGTGTACGCCGTTAGTAAAATGTATCTGTAAATCTTGTCAATTTTGGCTTGTCGTTTAGATGTAATCGGACCTTGATATATATTCTTATGTGTATTTTTGTATGCTTTCCACAAACCGTTGAAAATTAGTTTATATAAAATAGTGACTTATTCCGATCAATAACTATACGAACCGGGTTCGTCAATTTGTACTCGAATGACTCCTTTTATATACTCTAATTAAAATCATAATTCATTACGTATATAATACTGTTAAACTGGAATAGGTCGGGTGGATAATATACCTATTACCAACAAACAGTAATATAATAACAAAGTATACCGTAATAATCGAACGATACAAAAACCAACTAATTGGTCGGAAGTACTCAGCGAAACGTTGTTATTTTTAATCGGAAAATAAATCGTATGGTATTTTAACTTTCTAGAAATACATAATATTATTATATTGTTGTCAAAAATCGCGTCGGTTTTGTATTAACTTAATATATTAGGTCACATAATATTAAATATTAACGAATTAAATCTTTTTCCCGCGTACCTATTGATTGAATAATAATAATAATATGTATCGCGATGACTATTTTATAGTCGATACGGAGTTGTAGACACGTTTTATTTTATGACCGAAGGGAGAAAAAAATCACCACGAACCAGAAGTAGAGGCGTTTTTGTAATAACAAAATACCGTTATCTAACAGGGAATACACTGCTATTTATGATAATATTTCCACTACAAACGCGTTTTAAAACAATAAATTATGATACAGCATTGGGAACCGGTGGTAAATCGCTCGGACCCATCATCCCACGTACAATACATTTACGATAATGATAATAATAATGATAACAACAATGATAACGCCGTGTTATAGGCGTACGCGCTTCCGTCGCATTTAATGTGATATTATTATAATAATAATCAGCCTTGTAAAGTATGCTCGAGTAAATGCATTTGAGTATTCAAATATTTTTTCAGTACTCAAACACGTATTCTAAACACATTTGAAAATAGTACTTGCAGGGGCTTGGGCACAGTATATTTAAATACTTTTTGAAAGTATTTGTATTTAGTTAAAATTGAATAGGTACTGTTTCCAAACACTAGTCTTATTTTATGAACAGGGATAGAAATTTAAATAAAATATAAAATACAAATTTATTATCAGTTTAATTTTTATTTATAGATCGCGGGAACGTATTGTTATATGATAATATTTTCAGAGACACAAACTATCCATATTCGATTTAATTGAGTGAACGCAGTCAACCGATTTTCTATTCAAAATTGTTGATTCGTTATTAATTTTTAATAAAAAAAAAAAAAAAATAATAAAACATCGGCACACACACACACACATTCGGTAATTCCTGGTAATCCAGCCTTGCATTATAGCAGAATATGGAATATGAGTCTGTTATAAGTTGGTATCTCCAATACTAGCACAGAAATTATGAGCCCATTTCGTACAAGTCGTACATATTATCCATCCATTAATCAGTTTTCAATAATTATAATAATTTTTTTATTTCGCCCCAATTGCATGAACTTACTTTTAGACGGATATCAGTAGGTGTTGCGATTATAATAATATGAACAGGAAAAAATTCTTAAAATATCTGCACTAAATATACTTAAACATCAAATGACTTTAAAGCTTTTTTTTAAAGAAAAATTAGCCAATTAAAAAATATGGATTATTGTAATGTCGTGATATGGTAACATTTAATCGTGTATGATTATCAACGATGTAGCCATAGAATTCAATAAAACATCTTGACATTTCAACTGCATTTCATTCTTGATCTAAAGATTATTCTGATCATCTATATATTAAAGTCAAAATTTTCCCTCTACTCGTCGAAATGTAATCATGTCTCCGTTTCGCGACACGTCCGTCCCCCGCCCACACATATTAATATTATTAATGCCTCCTCTCCCCTCCTTGCGGCAAATGGTTGTTATCATCGGCTGCAAGCACGATTAAATATATTATACGGGTTACCTGACGGAGCAATTATTTTGATACACAGTAAAATCTTCGGTTACGGCCTGCGAGAAAGACCCAAGCGAAAATTTGTGTAGTAAAATAGTGTATATCGTCGGCTTAAAGCAAAAACTCACTAACGGCAAAACAGCAATACTTGATAAATGCGTTTTTAGTTTTAAAAATTGTATTTAACACAGTCAGTAAATTTTGAAAGAATTAAAAAAAAAAACAGGTTTTAACTAATAATTCGATGTTTAGTGCCCCTACATAAATTATAGACTTCAAGTTTATTAATAAGATGACGTAATAAAAAAAAAATCAAAATTTCGCCGTTAATGAGTTTTTGCTCTAAGCCTACGATATATATTTAATTTTTTTTTTTTTTTTTTAATTTGATGCATATATAATTACGTGCACTGAAAGCGCTAGCTGTACTGAACGGCTTCTTTTGAGGAACACTTTTGCGCAAAAACTTTTGAGACCATTTTCTATATAACGTTGATTAGCCTGTAAACGTGGCCAAAAGTGCCGCCACCGCCGTCGTCGCCGATATCGCCGAAATTCCATTATTATCATTATTATGATTACGACTTTTATACGATTATTCTTATTGTTGTCATTATCTTCATCGTCACCACCGCCGTATAGTGATAAAGAGAATAATGATATAATATATGTATATTATGCGCGACAGAGGAGAGGTCCGCAAAATCAAAACCCCGAAAAGAGTTTACGCCCTGTAGAGACGGGATGTTGTTGTTGTTGTGGTTGTTATTATAATAATATAGCCGGGCGCGAACGACGCCGACGGGATTTGAATTTAAATCGAGCACGACGACGACGACGACGACGACGACGACGACACCCGCTGCCGACACGCGCGTCGGCTGTAAAAGAACAACAAGACCAAAAATCACCGCCTTTCCACCCGCCCGCCCGGCACCCACACACGCCGACCACTATGGGATTCTGCCGGAGGGCTGACGGCGGCGCCTGTATACATAGCTATATGTATGCAAATCCTCCGGATTAATTATTCATAAAAGGAAATTAGAACGTAGTTTATAAACGCGACTGGCAAACCGGTGCGTAGGTACTAGGTAACTATATATAAATAATACGCGCAGCAGCACACCTCGATTCGAGGAGCATACCAGGTATGTGGTGGGCCAGGTTACCGCGCTGCAACCCCCGTTTGTGCTAGCGCGTCAAAACCGCGAAACAAATACATTTTATAAAACGAACAAATCATTCAAAATCAAAAAATGAATTCGTATCAAACGTTTTTTTTTTTCTATTTCGAATCAATAATGTGGCCGTAACATACATTTTGAATCACTCTGTTTACGTCTGCATGAATTCGTTTGGATTAGTCGGAATGAGAGATCATAATATTATATTATGACCGTTTCGGTTCGTCAGTATAATAACACAAATAATCGTACACCGGTCGTTTTTCTCGAGATTTGCACCCTTGGTCAGTTTTAATTCGAAAAAATAATATAATATAATCGTACGCGGTGCTATTATAGGTTTTCAAACTTTTAAAAATACTGTACAACGAATGCCAATCATCATACTGGGTATGTCGATATCTTAACCGCTACTATCGTAATTTTATTCGTAAGTTCTCAAAGATCGTCGATCGACGTATTTTTTTATTATATTTTATAGATTGATTTTTGTAAAATGCACATATTATGAATATCGAGTTTTGTGATTTTAATATATGACTTTATAAGTAGTAATTATATATATATATATATATATATCGTATCATAAAACGACGTTTTTCACAGTGTTCGATCGTTTTTAGAAAAACGTTCACCGCGTGAACACAATATAAGCGCTTTTATGACGTATCGTATAGTATATTACTATTATTATAATACAACATAATATTATCATACGTATTACAATTTACAGTATATTATTATGATAACGATGTAGCGATTGAAAAATAAAACACGCCAGAAAATGCGTACGCGAGTATTCCTATTATCCCGTCGTCGTCGAAAACTATTAGATTTCATTTTCCGGCAGCAGAGCTTCCGGCGATGACGCGTTATATATCGTGCGCGGTTTGCGGCTTGGCGTGTATGCCGCGTATAGGTTATATTATTATAAAACATTATCATCCGCTCCCTCGTCGGGTCCCTCGCCGACCAAAAGTAAATAGCCAATGACTTTTGATCAAAAAAAAAAAACGCATTTCGCCTCCGAAACGGTCCATTTGATTTCAATACACTCACCGTGTGCGTATTTATTTTCACTACACCTTTGTACGACGATATATTATATTACGTATATACCTACTGCTACAACTCGTGCGCATATAGTATAACAGATTTTTTTTTTTTTGTCGTGCGGTCCGGTGGGACTTTTGCTCCGAAAGAATTTCTCTTCCCCTCACTCTCTTCCACTCCTCTCTCTCTTTCTCTTCGATAATCCTTCCGACCCTCCCCTCTGCAGCGTGTGCGCATCTCTTGATAAATGTATTGTCGCACGTGTATTAAAGCTGTTGGCAGCGTATACGGTTTCATTCTGTCCGCGGGTGTTGCTCGGCGCCGTTTTCGTCGAGACTGCCCCTGTAAAATGATATGTCCGCTGGCCACGAACGTGTATCGATTTCGAGCATTATAGGCGTCGATAATTTTTCCTGCATCCCGAACCATATAGTATATATATACAGAGTGATTCACCGAGCATGCTCCCCCATTTTTTCATTTAATAATCGTTTTTTTCAAACTTTGATTTTTGGACCATATTTTCAAATTCCTTAGATATTTTTTTTTTGTGCTACTTAAGGAGTGCCCCAGTGACGATACAGACTTCTGTCTTTCAAATGAGGAATCCCCATCTTTTCAACTATAAATAATTATTAAGGGAAAAATTTTCCGAAAAAATTTGACGTATCAAAATCAAAATTCGAACGAATAGTTTTTGAACTATATTTAACTTTGTGTATACTAAAGATAACAGATCCATAATAATGGGTTTGAAAGATATGGGAACCATGACAATTTGAAAATTTTAGTAATTAATATTGATATATCAATATTTATTATTTATAAAAAACGGTCCAAGTATTATAAATACTAGATTCTATATTACATATTTTTATATTTTTGTAACACTATTTCTAAGGGCTATTATCCTCAGTATAAACATTTTAATAACTGAAAAACTATATTCGTTTGAATTTTGAACTAAATGCATCAACAATTTTAATGAAAATGAGTGTTCTCATTTTAAAACAGAATTTTGTATCGCCACGTGACACTCTTTAAGTAGTACGAAAAATCTCAAGAAATTGAAACTATATACTATATCGTAATATAATGTTTAAGAATATTTGAAAATTCCAAAAATCAGAATTTGAATAAATTCATTATTAAATGAAAAAAATGGGAGGTGACCATGCTTATTTATTAGCTATATTAATTACCATTATGGTCGCAAAAGGGTTTGAGGAGTTGAAGATATTGATGTGAAGATGACATTTTTTTCATATATTCCTATGTGATGTAAAATCTTCAAGTATTTTTGAGAAGGAGGCTATACAATAGTTAAGCCCTTCAGTCTCCTACCCCTAACATTTGCGCCTATGATAAGCATGAAGTAAATTATTCTTATAAATTACTATTATTAAACCAATGCTCGAAATTCGCGAGAGTCTTGTGGTCTTTGTGTGCGCTTCTAAATTTCAGTTTCACGCAGCGGTTAATTTAAAAAATGGCGTTACTTTTTACAGGAATTTCTGTGCGTTGCTTGGATTTTTTTTAATTTAGTTGTGGTATTATTTATTTTTGGTGAATTAAACACAATGTTCAAAACGATTTCAGCCAAACTTGAGGTAAATTTAATTCATAATTTTAAAATGCTTTACGTTATTCATAAATACATAATTTATTTGATTTTCGAGAATTTCGTGCATAATTTATCTGATAACTCCTACAACTTTCAAACCCTGTTATTATCATAATTAATTCTTAAACATTTTTAAATCAGGCTGCCCTCTTATATAGTATTTATTTAAATAAAACTTAAAATGTACTTAATTATATAATTTTACAAATAACCGAAATTAAAATATTATTTTTGTAATATTGCTTTTTTTGCCGAACTGATTAATATTGGATTGACCTGAAATCAATATGATAAAACTAAAACCGTCAATTTCCTCGTTTCAAAATAAACATTAAATAATGGATTGCATATTACGTGTCAAATTATTAGTATTGCTTTTTAGATTAATTTTCGAACGTCGTCCCGTAAAATATTCGATAGTTCTTGGTTTGTTTTTTCATTATATTTATGATGACAATCGATTTTACCAAAAACCAACCTTTTTATTCGTAATTTACTACTCAATACTCGTACAGAATAGTTGAACACGATATTGTTAAAACAAGAACAATAATAACAAACAAGACGACTCTTTTCTACCATAATCCTTTGATATTATTATGTATGATGATACCCATATATAAATTTATAAATTTATTTTGACCTATACATCACATTATTTATAATAATATTATAAATATTTGAGTATTAATATTTTTTTTTTAATCCAATGGCGTTTCTAGAAAACCTTTAAAATGTCAACTGCGCATAACATTAAAGCCGTAAAACGTTAGCAACATTCGAACAATTAAAAATATATAAAATGGTAATTAATCCGGCCATGTCGTGTTGTCTCGAGCTTTATAATAATAATATGCAATGGCATTATTAAGTCATAATAATATTGTAATGGAAATAAGTAAATTCCTATCGCGCACAAATGGATTTATTGTCCAATAACACGTACCTATATGACTGTACGTCCTATATATATATAATGTATGTTACACAAAACGCACACAACACGACGCCAAAAAATGAAAAAAAAAATAATATATAATACATATTATTATTATACATCATTATTGTAAATACAAACAACCATTATAATATTATTATTATACCGCAGGGCACAGTTATTGTAGTTGTTTGATTGTCAATCGAAAGACCTGAATGTAAACGATTCGTGACGTATAAAATATAAAAACCATATACCTCAAACCTTGGTTCGTGTATATATCTGTACATGCATTATACTATTATAATATATATATTTATACTTATATTTATTGGCATTCGGCAAACTTTTCAAATAAAGACCTCGCGAGTTGGCACAACGATATTATTGCTTTTTGAAATTATTACTCGATGATATTACCTACCTAATAATAATAATAATAATAATATTATAACACGACAATTTAAACGGTGGATGTATTATAGCGTTGAGTTGACATACATTAATAATCGTTCATAAATAATTATATCCGGTAACCCCAAAAAACCGATGTATACACGTTGCTCTTTTCGACATACCTTGCGGCTTACACACCCCTATTATTATTTTTATTATTATTATTATTATTATTATTATTATTATTAGTAGTAGTAGTAGTAGTAGTAGTAGTAGTAAGTTGTCGCATAAAAAAAAAAAAAAACGGTCATCATTTATATTATAAAATAATATCTTGACGGAAAATTCTAAACCATTATATTATATTTGTGTTTAATTTGACGATAATGTGTATATATTAATGTTGTATAATGAATTTGTTCGCCCTTCACAATTTTAAATCGCATACTTAGATTCATAAGTATTACATAGGAATATAATCGAATTGTTATCTATAATATTTACCAACATTTTTATGTATTTTCTTTGTAAATTGCCGTCGTAAACTGAACATAAATAAAACAATATGATATAATATAATAGATATTATTATCGATGCCTCAGTAAAAAGTTTGAAAAAGAAAACGAAAAGGAAATTCTAATACACCTACGTCGTGCAGTAACGTCACACATAATGATCGGCACTATGTGTAATAATATAATAAACTACTAGTGCAGCAGCCAATTTACAAAATAGCATCGTAAATAAATTATAACGGTTTGGACGTTTCCGTGAGTAAGTGACGAACGGGAAACATTATTTTCAAAGAGTCGAATGCGAATGGGGTGGCTCTCGCAATACGTGCGCGGAATGCCACGGGCGCGCTGAGTAGAGCTGCACCTTAATTTTTGATAAGAAATCTAAGACCGGCGGGGCAAATTGCAGCAGTTTTACAAACATTTTTACGCGGAGTCGTTCGTAAACCTTATCGTTTTGATAAAATATATATGGTATGTTATACAGTCGCCCACGCGGACTACATGTTGTACCCGTAGTTAAAGCGAAGAAAAAAAAAACACGAAAATAAATAAAGAGAAGTGCCGTGCCGCGTTCCTCTCTGCAGTGCGCGCGCGACCGTTGTAAATCACATACAGACCTATACGATATTATATTATACGTAGCAAGTACATGTGTAGTGGGTATTTTTGTTTTTACGAATCGTATAATTTTACGACTTTTTCCTCTTCCTCTGGCCGCGGCGTGACGTGATTTCGAGGGTAGTTAGGGGTGCCCGGTGTACGCGTGTATATGTATATGGTATAATATATATATATATATATATAAATGTATAATCGGACCTCCAAACGAGAGTAGGTTTGTGACATGCAACGGGAAAACGACACGCAAGGCATCGCCTATAAAGTATACAGAACTATAATAATATTCCCCTATCCCGTGGTATAATATTATTATTATTATTATTATAATACACGATATGATATGGCTGTAAAGCTATATATATAGTGTGTATGTGTGGAGATATATTTTTTCGCCCTCCGACCGTGTATACCGTATACGATTCACAATCCATTAATTTTGCTATGTATAACCACCTCGAGCCATACAACAATATTTTATAGGTAAGTTATGCGCTTATACCGGTAACATGGTGAACGTTAACAGTTTGCGTACCTATCCTAAGTCATGTATATTTGTATACTGTATGCGTGATAGGCTATTATTGGCATCTCGTAGTGTACCTACACGTTGAGTATAACGGAGAATTGATGAAAAATTAGATAGATAGAAAGTTCCCTGATGCGCATATAAAATCTTTTAATTGAAACGCTCGGTTACTGAAATGTTATCCGACATTCAGAGGTGTCCTCTATTCAGTGGGTTTATATTTTAGAAAAATTGTAGTTTGTTCCACCTCCACCCCCCCCCCCCCCCCCCCAAAAAAAAAAAAAAGTCTGCTATTTAAAAGCGTCCGTTAGAGGAGGTCTATTATTATTTTTTATACGCGTAATAGACACATAAACACAAATATTATTAATCAGCATAATATTATACCTATACGACCATATTAGCAAAACATTATATATATGATGCGTTGGCAGGTACAAAGCAAATACGAGCTGTTAAAGTTTAGTTCAATTTCACCACAAATCTATGATGGCCAAACGTTAAAAAAAAAAAAAAAACAACAGAATAATGTAGTTGTACACTGTAAATTCTACGACCCGGTCGCTTTCGGCAGTCTTTAGGAAGGATCGATTGGGTGACATTAAAATTATGGGTCCCAGACGTACTATATTTCATAGTAGGAACGCTATTATATAAAGTACCTTCCACAATGAAGCCGCCAAAAAAAATTGTTGTAAAACTGTAAAGAACGCGCGCGTTTAGTATAACAGTATAAATAAAGGAGAACACTTTGTAAAAAATGATCCGTTCTATCGCGTTTTAATTTTCAACTAGTACGCAAGACGTCGAATTATTCAATCGATTTCGATGTTTTTTTAACACACGACTGACAGCTATTGTGCGTAGATATGCCTTCGCTATATAATATCATTTTTTTCATCGAAAAAATCAATTATTTAATGACATACAAATGTTATACGAAAAATATAATATCCATAAAAATTAATATTTATAATCGTAATTATAGTCATCATACTATCCATAGAATTTGATGTACCTACGTGGTATTTACATCAAAACTCGAAAAAAAAAAATAATATATAACTTTACCGGGACGGTGTAATTAATAATTTCGCGTTGAATTCAAAGGATTTAAAAAGTTTATGCCAAGACGGGGTAATTAAAAAACAATAGAAATCATAATAGGTTTCACCCTTGAAAAAATGTTGAGCGAACTCCGGAGAAACGCGGAGAAGTTTAATTTATTCGGTCTTATGATATGATATAAAGGACCAGCGGTGAAGGACAATAGCGAATAACTAGCGGTGGAAACGAATATTTGTTTTTCCCCTTGAAATTACCAACACAAAGAGGATCATTATACGTTCGGGACCTTACAAGATTTCGAAGTATTTTCACTCGTAACCACGTAGATAGCCGAGTGGCATTCCTTCGAACATTGCAAACAAAACACTTTATCGCAGTGCAAGTCTGCCCGACGTCTACCTGACGCGTTTGATGACGCGTTCTCAATGCCCAAAACTTTTCAAAGATGCATAATTGTTCAAACAACGAAACGTTCAACTTGGACTTTAGTTTTGCTCTAATCAAAGCCCCTCCACCCCCCCCCCCCCCAGCCTTACTGTGTATTTCAATAGTTGTTGATATTATATTATAAAAGTAGGGAAACCATCATAACGGAAATCCTAATATTGACCCAACTCACTAAGAACACTTATTCGGTTACGATCGTATTCCGATTATTCTTGTCGTTTCGCTAATCATTATTACTTTACGGAGATGATTTCGTCAATTAATATAATATGATTTTCAGAAAATAAAATATGATATCGAACAGACGATTTGACAATAATAATTCCATAATTGAAAAATGTTCTTTTGCCGTCCGTCAACAATAAACTCCTTAATTGCATATTATCCAATTAGAGAGTCGTAGTTCTATAATTGATGTTTTTGTCAATCTGACGACAATATCATTGAAAAAATATATACAGTTAAATATCATTGACTATTGAATAGTCATAACTTATATATAGTGATTAAATTATATTTACTAGTATTGAAGCTATGACAAGGTGATCCATTTCAGTGCTTACACTCAATATTTTGGTAAAAGTTTTGATTTTATTTAAAGTTTATTTCAGCATACTATAATTTAATGTCATTGCAATAAAAAATATTACTTACGGTTTTATATCATTATAATATTTTTCAGTTTTTACTTTTGTAATGGCGACATACTTTTCATATTTCGAAGCAGAATACTTTTTGGAGTACTTCGTTATATAATGATTTCGAACGAGTGGGTAGTTAATTAGTCTTAAGACATATTTTAAGAATAAAATATAATATGATATGAGACAGTGTTAGAAGTATGTATCCTGGAAAATATCGGTCCACTGTTCCACTCTTCAATACCTACTCTAAATATTTATAAATTATTATAACTAATTAATTACTAGTTTAAAATTCAATATTTATGTATCAAAGTACTCTGAAAAATATTTTGTTTTGGAGTATAATATCTAATTAAAAATGTATGTTGCCATTCAAAAAAAAAAAAAAAATAATAATAATAAATAACTTAATAAATTATAACAAGAAAAATTGAGAAAAATATTTTTTAGCTGAAGCGTCATCAAATCGTGGAAAAATTATATTTTAAATAATTTAAAACTTTATGAAATAACTAGCGGGAATAATAAAATGGATCGCCATCTGTCTTTGAAAAAGTCTTAAGGTATCTGCGATTGTTTTCAATCTAAATTAAACATTTAATCCGAATTTATATATTATGTATTGACTGCACTATGTACTCAAATAATGTCCAAAAGTTGAAATAAAATATATAAATACGTCTGTTATATTTTTTTTTTAAGACGAAATTTATAAATTGTATTTTAAAATTATTATATTTTTGTTCATACGAGTTTGTTTTTAATTTTTTTTCTCGTAAAATATGAAGTACAAACTTTGTGAACAATATGAAACTTAATAAACAGTGAACAGCATTTCTATCCTTCGACGTTTATAAACGATAAGCATTAGTTTGTATTAAATTTTCAAAAAAAAAAAAAAATCATCTGTTTTTCTTATTTGCTCACTATCGTCTGCACCACGAAGTTGTAAAAAACTTTTGACGAACATTATTCTGGCAAACTCGCGTCTTTCGGATCGGGTCCTTACCAGAATTCGCAAGTTATTTACAATGTTTACGAAATTAAAAGTTTTTTTTCCAGTCTGTTATTCTCGTGCACACGTCACGTGAAAGTTACATGCAGTTCCCTTTGACATGACGTGATTTGATATACCGTTATGTTTTGTAAATCTGTAAAAACTTTGAAGACGATTATTAATCATTTTTTTTCTTCCATTGTTATAGGAGAATGCGACGAAGCTCTGGGCATGGAATCTGGCGCCATCCCCGATTCGGCAATCACGGCTAGTTCGTCATACAACGTACCAAATGTCGGACCCAGCAACGGGAGGTAGGATTACATATAATATTAATACAGTGAAAGTTTAGGTTAGATTAGATATACGGACACCTCTGAACAGCGGACATCTCCGAATATGGGACAACTGACTCGGTGACCGAGAGTGTCCAGTATTGAGAGGTTTCACTACCTAGTATATATCATACGTGATATAAAAATCCACGAAACTAACTGTAATGGACTCTTGTTATTGTAATTATTTTTGACAAAAACTGTAGGTACTTAGGCATCGAAATGTGCTCCGATATAAAAAAGATAAGCCAAATCATATCCGTCTCAAATTAATTAAGAAAGAACTACGTGAAATATTACCATTCAAAGACATGAAAACTATTTATCTAACGCTATTTGAATATATAATATCATACCGTAAAACTAGGTGGGAGCGGCTATAATAATGCCCTTCTACAACTTTAAAAATGCCAAAACTCATTACTCGGGGTTATGAATAAAAAAAATTGAAAATATCCAACAGAAAAACTATTTAAAGTCTTTAATGTTCTCATATAAAGCTACTGTATTTGAAAACTACTATTATATATATAAAAAAGCACAATCAGTTGGATACTATAAACCATGGGGTCAACACCAGATACGTGGCTGGTGATTTTACCTTAGAATAGCCCACAAAAACTGGCTGCCGAAAAGTATTCTATTTTCTGGGGACTCAGATATTTAACTCAATGCTCAGTAATGTGGCCAATATGCCGCTACTCTTTTTAAAAACAAAATTTCCCAGTGGCTCCGATTTGAATATGATGCGTCTAAAACTAAATTAATGTACCATTAACACTTGTAATGTGAATCTGAAATCATTTAGTATCATTAAGAAAAATCTATTTTTAATCTTTACATAATAATATTATGTACTATTAAGAATATATTTAGTAAACTAAGATAACCCTGGGCTTCCACGCGAGTTTTTCTTAGTAGGTCCCAGTAATCTTTTTGATATTAATTAAAAAAAAAAAATTATATATTATTATCGTGCAGTATTTTTATTATTACCAAAACAATCTGCAGACTGTAATTCCCGAGTAACCTACCTATATCTCAATAAACGATGTATAGCGCACGTTATTTATGACTAAAACGTCTAAAACCATTAATTTTACTGCGCAGTTATTTACAGGGAAAAAAAAGAAAAAAATGTGTACACACGACGTCGCGGCTTCGGCGGCGGCGGCGGTAGATAACTTATTTGAACCCATCGCTACACGTATATACACACACATTGCTATAATATATACACTGTCTGCACACACACACACACACACACACACATATATATATATATATATATATATATATAAACATAACGGTATACGCGTGTATCGGCGAGATGCGAGTTATATACACTGTACGGGTATTAGATTGATCACTCCGAGAGTACCTTCGGAACGAGTGATAATAGATACGTGTATATTTGTATTCCGAAAACGACATCGCGGCGATCCCGCGAAATCGTGTCCTCTCGCGTAAAGAATGTTGTTTTCCTTTTTTTTTTTTTTTTATCATATACCTAGGTACTCATTTGTTATCTAAGCCCCGTTTGAGGTCTTCTTCCTTCATTCAACACCTACATATAGGGACGTAAACTATTTTCCACTATTTCCTTATTATTGCCAACCATCGTGTTTATTCGTTTCCTATTATCCGCATGTTATATATTGTGTGTCGAGTGTGGTATCTGTCTGTTTTGTCTATTTTTCAAAGTTATTTTATACTATTTTAATTGGCTATTTTCGATGTTGCATAATGCTCAGTGTTGCTTATCATGTCTTGTAGATTTCCCGAAAATCTCGTGCCTCTCCTTATAAATTTAAAAAAGTCGATGACGTCGTTTATTAGAACCCAACACTTTTTAATATCTTTTAATATTTAAACAGTACAATATGATTTTATACATTTTTCATCGCCGCTTTATTCCCCCACCGTCATGCAGTAGGTAGGTATCTGAATTCCTCCCTGGGAATTCTGTATTTTATTACGGTAACAGTATATGCATTAATTTGTGTATAATAATGAACTATGTCAAATAAATTCAAATAATAAAGCATCCAATATGCCTAAATGTTTTTATAGAAAACCTTTACGTTTATGAGATATTTAAAAATTGTAGGTAATAGTTAAATAGGTATCAAATCAGTTAGTATCTGTCAAAAACAATTTCAATTAATATTATCGTATTATAATTATATTTTATGACATCGATAATGGAATAATAAGGTTATGCATGTTGGCTGGCCTCAAAAGTTCAAAGAAAACAACGAGGCGTTTATAACACAATTCGAAAATATTTCCTATCGCATATAATTCATTAAACTCTAAGTAGACTCGTGGTTTGCAACA